>DF359689.1:15000-30836 GCA_000787875.1 Solanum virginianum
TACAGGTTGCTTCGGAGCTTTGCGTGTCTAGGGCTTATATTTTTGTGTTGTACAGTTAGTCAAGGTGGGGCCTGTCCCGACCCTTACCAGACACTTTTCCTTATCTAGAGGCTTTGTAGGCTATGTAAATTAAAGTGTGATCATGTCTCGTGCTTTACGGCCTAGTCATATTCATTTCCTTTTGGCTTGTTATTACTGCTTATTTTTTTAAAGGCATGTTGAATGTAGAAATCCCTTATAATATGTATATAAAGCACATCGATACAGGTAGGTTCTCCCGAGCCTTATCGGCAATGGGTGCCAGTCCGCCTTAACAGGACTTTGGGTGTGACAAGTTTGAGGATAGTTTTGATCTTTTATGGATACTGACCAGGCTTAGGGATGACAATGAGGTGGGTGCGGGGCGGGTGTAGGGCGGGTTGAGTTCAACTCATAAATTTTTTAAATCGCCACGCCCCGCGTGATGACTTTTTTCATTTTTAACCTGCCCCGCATAAATTCGCGTCGCTTAAATTTTGAAGTTCTTTTATTTTTTAATTGAATTTAATATGAAAATAAAATTTCATAATTTTTTTCGCTATTTAACATCTCAACAACTAATTAACTAGTCTTAGTTAACATTTCAACAATTATTCTTAATCGTTAATTAAAAGTTTCTGATTAACATTTTAACAAATAATAATTTACCAGACTTATTTAGTTTAAATTTTAGAAAAAAAATTAAAATCAACGTCAATGTCTAATATAAAAAGTTTATATCTTTGATTTTTACTAATTACAAAGAGTTAAGTTTCTTCAAATTCCTATTTGATTTTTTAAACTCGCAACCCACCCCGCTCCAGCATAATTCTAAACTCACCCCATACCCGCCAGACTTAATTTTTTTCGACAACCAAGGTCCTTCATTTATTATTATGTTGCAATGTATTGTTAGGGGAATTTTAGAAAATTAAAATGCGGCACCATTCTAAGATCAGCAAACCCATATGTATACAAAAAATCATTAACTCCTCCCGACAACGAAAGTTAGTTGACCAAAACGTGAAGAAATAATGATGTAACCGTCGAGTGGTTTTCTACCTCTTCTTTCATTGATAAAATTCCCAGATGTCAAAAAGTATATGGTACTAACTAATAGTAGGTTTACCACTGAATGTCATGTAGTGGATGAGGTTGCTTATTCTTTGATTAAAGATCTCGAATTCAAGTCTTTAATACGAAAATATCCTCACTAGGGTGTGTTTCCTCCTGATTGAGGCACCACGCAATGCGAATATAAATTAGTCGGACTCCAATGCAGGTATCAAACACAGGATGGAAAATTACAAACAAAAAAAATCCTAATACTCACTTTGTTTCAATTTTTGGGACACTTTTCATTTTCGAGAGTCAATCAGTTTAAGTTTGACAAAAAATTTGTTCATGGAATCTTCAAACTTTTTGAAATAAAATTTATATATTTGTAAACTGCGTCAAAAAAAGTACTATGAGTCATGATAATTGACAATTCAAAATATTTTAAAGATATGTGAAAAATTTATGGCCAAAGATAGACTTGTTTGAATCTTGAAATCTGAAAGTTGCTAGATAAATTGTCAAGGAAGTAGTAGTATGTTGAATTGTATGACATTTGAAAACAGATCAGAATTTTATGATTTTGATTTTGATGATGATTTATCAAAATTGTCAAGATAGCAATATCATATCAAAGTATACTAACCTGATCCAAAACATAGGAGGACATGTGAATAGAATCAGGCATGAAGACAGTCAAGAAAACAGCAACGGAGATCTTTCGTGGGTATTTTTCCATGGCAAGTCCCAAATTCATACCACCAAGACTATGCCCCACTAGTATGACTTTCTCCTCTTGTGGGAGGGATTCCATCAATTCCACCAATGGCAAAGTGTAATCACGAAGCGTGTGAAGTTGCTCTATTTTTCTCAAATCAATCCCAGAGGCTGCTAAGTCAAAGGTTGTGACCTTGTGGCCTGCATCCTCTAGCAATGGTTTAAGTTTGTACCAACACCAACCTCCATGGCATGCACCATGTACCAAAACAAAGTGTCTTCCGTGTTTCTTGATAGGTTCCATTTGCAGGGCTTTGTAGTTTTTGTTTTTCCCTTAATTGGTTGTCTTCAAGTTAGAAGAGTTCTAAGATGGGTTATACAGTGACTTGGTGCGCAGGGGTCTAGGCACATATTATGTACTAGTATTGCTTATTATTGGAGTATATACCACAAATTATACTTGAAAAATAAAATAATAAAAATGAATAAACAATTCATTTAAGCTGAAACGTGGATATCTAGCTCTTTTTAAGGAGATTCAAGTCACTGTGACATAATCTATATCAATCCAACAATATAACTCTTGACTTGTATCTTCCAAAATACAACAACAACCGAACAACGTCGCATAACTCAAATAATTTCGAATTAGTTGAAGAGCCCGAAGCTCCACTACAAAAATACCTTCCTTCAACATATAATAATTATCATTTCTTTGTCTAAATTCTTTCTTTCACTACGCTAATCAATATAAATACAATATAATACTTCTTATTTTTCTTCACTATATATTTTCTTGTACACAATACAATATAAGGCCTCACCAATATATAGGTGAGGAATTCTTCATTATGGATAGGAAAATTATGATTAGGTACTTAGATAAATAAATAACCTAGAGATTATATAGGTTACAAGATATAATTGGATAAAATAATGCACAAATAAATGGTTAATGATAATAACATTTTTAGAAAAATAAAGATCACTTTTCTGCCACCAACTTTGGCGGCTAAATGCTGCATTAATGTGACAAACAAATTGTAATCTCGCTAACTTCACACTTTATGCTAACATTACATTAAAAGGTCCTCTAATTTAGAATAAAGAATGGCATACAATATTAATGCCCACCAACGTACATAAGCCATGCATAATTAATGTGGCAATGCATAAAATGCATGTTTATTAATATTAAAAATATCGAAGTGTTATGCAAAACTTTGATCAATTATTCGAATAGAAAAAAATACTATTAATTTATTGTTATTGGATTATTAGATTAACGGATTCTAGTAATTTTACAAAGCTATCGATTCGATTTCAGTTTTTAGTATTAAGTTATATGGTAAACTGATAACCTATTAAAACTATAATAATTTACTACTTCATCCCTTTATAAATATTAAATAATATTCATAATTTAACATCACTTGACACTATATCGATACTGGTAACTCATGTATTTTCTTGGTTTCTAATGTACAACCTTCTGTCAGAAAATAAATTAGAATATGAGGTCAAATATTGTATATTGTTAAGTTTTGGTGTTCAATTGACTTGCTTGTTTTACTATATCATATTGTACTACGTCAAAGTATTAAAGAAATTATATATTTATTTTATGAGCATTTTCTTATGTCACGACCCAAAAATGGGTGTGATGACACTTGCCTACCCACCAAGACAAATAAGTCAAAACCTACTCAATTCAATATATAAATAAACAAAAGCGGAAGAGATAAACTCTAAGATAGGCTAGGATATCATGTCTATAAACCATCCTAAGACCGATGTCACATGTATAAGCTTCTAAATAGCAATATCCAAAGAAAGTAAAAGTCTAAAATGTCTGGTTCTCAAATAAAACATAACAAAGTGAAAAATCCTCGAGGGTCTGCCGAAGAGACAAGCAACTACCTCTCAAGTAATCTTAAGCTCGATCCTGAATCGAAAGGAGGTCTAACAAGGTAGACCGAGCTCACAACATACAAAACACGTAGCAAGGGGTGAGTACCAAACAACAGGTAATCAACAAAAAAAAATCTAAACGCCAGTAAAACATACATAACAAATACTTTTTTCATACCAACCATGTCATACCGCTAAACTACACACCTGCACTGAAAAAAGTCCCAGCACAACAACCACAATATACATATATGAACTATTCATCAATTAATCTCGGCAGTTGCTACAAGTTATACATCAGATACACAAATATGTCTCAATTAACAGTCGGTTATATATACCACAAATATATCAAATTTCAAATAACCAACAAATACAGTTCAAGTATAATCATCTCACAATCCAATCACAATAACCAAAACAAGTTACAAGTATGTAGTGAAATGGTATGATATAAAGTGAAATAATGAAATGCAACGTCAAGTATCGTGATGCATGTTTGTTCTATGATACACACCGCTAATGTAATCAATTCGAAATCCATGGGGGACATATCTGTCCATGTGCATGCTCTAGAGCATGAGGCCCTGACCCCAATAAAATCAATATCATATGCTACGGCTCGTGTGGCCCATCCCCTATTTCTCATATGTGTTACATGCCATGGCTTGTCTGGCCTGTCTCTTATTTCTCATTTGTGTTACATTCCACACCTCGTGTTGTCCGTCTCCTATTTCTCATAAGTATTTCATTAGTGGTATTCAATCATTAATGCACATTATATATATATATATATATATATATATATATATATATATATATATACACACACACACATATACATATTGCAATAATGAGGATTGCATGTAAGAATTCACTTTACAATATATACATCACTTCAAGTCAAATATCAGAATAACAAGGCATAATGATGGATCCGTTCCAAGCCTATAGTCAATTCTCTAATTCATAAGTGAAAACAATAATATCTCCAATACCCACTATAATCAACCATAGCAAAATCCACAATACACATTCTCATTTCGCAAGAGACTCTCAATATCAAAACACAAATCAACAAGTATCAATCTCAATATTTTACTTTCAAGGCATAGATGAAATCCACAATTTGACCAAGTTCTTACAATTCAACAAGTACAACTCAATCAACAACAGATAACCAGTCATTCTAAGTCACAAACAAAGGAAATATAATGTTCAAGTAAACTTAACAAGGTCTGAAAATCAACTTGCCTCAAATAATAGTCAAATTAAGCAAATACCCTGGCCTTTTCCCCTCAAATTTGCACTCAAAATGTCATAGTCCAGTCAACTATGAATTCACAATCTCAATATGAAACTAATGACACTAAAATCAAGAAATTGGGTTGAAAAGGCAAAATTCTCAAAAATTCCATCTCAAAAAAAGCCTCTCAAAATTTGAAATTATTAAATGAAAATGATCCTCAAGTGATAAGGAGTCTAACAGTGAAAATAATTTCGAAAAAAGGAGTTAAAATGAGGTCATAATCAACAATTTAGTATTAGAAATCAAAGTCCGAGAAATTTCAAATTTCTTCAATTAAAAACCTCAATTTCAAAATTAAAATCACAATTTAATTAATGAAAATTGAAAACATAGGGTAGAAATTAATTACCCAATAGTCTTGCCTTGAAAATCCTTGAAGAAATTCTCTAAAACTCAGTTTGGAAGATTGAAAATGATGAAAAATAACAAGACCCGTCATTTTTAATACTTAAAACTATTTTAGGTAAGTTTTACTCTGCGAATGCAGAGCTCAAGGCTTCACACACGTCCGCAAACGCGGATGTGGGGTTCGTGAATGCGGAGGTCCCACTTGTTCCCACTCTATGAACTGGAGGCTGGGTCCACGAACGCGGAGGTCACAACACCCACGCCTCTATGAAAGTGGGTCCCAACCCCGCGAACGTGGAGAACAAAGGAGGCTACACCAGATTTCCAAAAACTAATTATTTTTCAAACTCAAAATGGACCCCCAGGGTTCGTTCAGAACCCGATATACACAAACTAAACTTGTAAGCCTATCAGAAATGACTTTTCGGACTCAATGGAACTATCAGAATTTGATTCCGAGGTCTTCTCGAACCAGATGCTGAAAAAGCTAGATAAAATTAACCAAAAACTCAAATATCCAAAATAATCCCGAAAATCCTAAAAATTACAATGAGACCAGTTCTAGCGTTAGTTTCACCATTCAGAACCACGAGAACTGTTGAAATTTTGATTTGAGCTTTCAAACTCCGAATGTTGACCAAAGTTAAATTATGATCTAATTTCAACTGAAAATCATAACTTTGGGCCCAAAATCTTTGTTTTGATTCCAAATTCAGTTTCGGAAGTTCTCATAGACCAGATTTTGCATTCTGAAGCTAATGGAATTAACAGAGTTGCATTTCGACATCCAAAATTCAAGATGATCCCAAAACTCAAAATTTCACACTTTGAGCCTTTAAAAAAAAAATTTAGAAAAATTCCAATTTTTCACAAGATTTTTGAAATTTGACTTTTCAACTCATTTTAATATGACTCAAAACAACTTTTAGGAAGGACAAAATTATGGTGATTTAGCTGGAAATATCAAAATGACCTTCCAGATCATTACATCTTATTGGGTAAATAAAAAATTGAACCATTAATAAGGACCAAAAATTGATAAAAAAATCTTATTGATTTAGCATATTTACAAATTTAAAATCAAGAAACTGAACAAATAATACATAAAGTAGAATCGAACTAAATCGACCATCGCACACCTCTACTAACACTTATTGCTACCAAAATAAGAAGCCATAAACATATAGATCATGAATTGCAACTCCGGCATAAAACTCTAATGCCGGTGGTGGTTGTTGAGTATAGAAAATGTTAGGTAAAGAGTGCTATGATATTGATATTGCTCTAGACAACATGTACGGACGGGAATTATGTGAGAAAGTCAACAAATACTTATCAGCATCAGGTAAGAAAACCCATGGAGTTAGTGAGTCATGAAAAGAAAGATTTAGAGAGCAAATAAGAAAATGCTCTCTAATTTTACCTTTTTCAAGACTCACTCATAACTCTTAAGCATGCATGGATACCTTATTTACAGGCAACACAAACCGCCATATGTATAGCTAGACTTCAAATTGGATTTTGCTTCTTCACTTTATACTTGATATTAGATTTTGCTTCTTTACTTTTGCTGTTACTATTGACTTTCTTAAGTTTTGTTTGAATTTTAACACTCCCTTCGAACCAAACTTCTCATTTCAAGCTTCTTTTTTAGCATGTGAAAAACCTTCGCTTTTGTGCGATAACAGAATAACTCCACTATCTTGTTCTTCACTTGTTCACGAATAAAATGATACTTTGTATAGATGTGCTTGCTTGATTGTGCGACACTGGATTCTTCACGAGTGATATGGTAGACCTGTTGTCGACAAAAATTATGACCAGGTCTTCTTGTGCAAAAGATAATTTTTTCAAAAGATTCTTCAACCAAATTGCTTGATAGATACATCCTGCCGTGACTATGTATTCTGCTTCATATGTTGAAAAACTATCGAGCCAAGATGGAATAAATATCCAGACGTGCTTTTTTGATCATCTAAGTCTCCCCCATAATCATTGTCTGAGTAACCAACCAATTTTGATTTTTCTGAGTGTGTATAAAGTATACCATGATTCATCGTATCTTTAATATATCTCAAAATTCTCTTTGCGGCAATATTCCAATGATCTTGATTTGACTTCTTCATAAATCTGCTAATTAGTCCAACTGCATACATAGTATCGGGCCGCGAGATGGTCAAATAGCTTAGACTACCAATGATGCTGTTAAAGAAAGTTGGATTTATTACTCGCTTGTTGAGTCAACACTTAACTTCATGCTTGGTTTTGCTAGTATGGCTACAGGCTTACAATCTTGCATTATAAACTTTCTCAGAATTTGCTCCGCATAGTTCTTTTGAGGCATAAATATGTCATCTCGTATTTGTTTCTCTTCGACTCTAAGAAAATATGACATTTCACCTATGTCTATCATTTTAAATTCTTTAGTCATAGCTTTCTTAAAATCATTGAACATACCTAAATTATTTCCCATGAAAATCATATCATCCATATATAAACGCATGATCAAGATGTCATTGCCTTATATTTTTCATTTATAGGGCATGCTCATATGGAGTTTTCACGAATCCATTCTTCTGGAAGTATTCACATTTCTCGTATTCCATGCTCTCAAAACTTGCTTTAATCCATACAAAGCTTTCTTCAAATGATAAACTTTGTTTTCCTGTCTTTGCTTTATATATCCATGCGGCTGCTTGATAAAAACTTCTTCTCCTAGTTAGCCATTTAGAAATTCCAAATTCACATATATTTGATAAATCTTCCATTGATTTTGCACTGCAACTGTCATGAGAAGCCTTACGATATTAATTGATTCTTGCAATTGGAGCAAATACTTCATCATAATCTACTACATATTTTTATTTATAGCCTTTTGCAATGAATCTTGGTTTGTATTTGTCCACATTTTCTTCTTTATTGATTTTTGTCTTGTACACCCATTTGACTTCAATAGGATTATGTCCTTTTGGGAAACTTATAAGCTCCCATGTGTCATTTCTTCTGATGGCATTAATTTCTTCATCCATCGCCTTCTTCCATTTAACATCTTCAGTTGCCTCTTCATATGTCACTGGATCACATTCTGCCATTAAACAGAATAAAAAATAATTGAGAGTTGTTTCAATGGATTTAGTATACATTTTTGTTGGAACTTCACTTGAGTTGCTACTACTTGGTGATGCAGATGTTGAAGGTGTTGTTACAATAAGGAATTGTTGTGGACTTTGTTCATCACCTTGTTCATTCTAATCAACAAAATCATCATCTTCCTCATCACAAAAGAATAATCCTTCAATTTTCTTTTCTTCTTTACTCCATTTTCAATAATTAATTAAATTCAACGTCACTTGAGATGATGACCTTCTTAGTGAGCAGATTATACCACCTATAAGTTTTACTTATTTTATCATAGTCAATGAAGATGCACTTTTCTCCTCTATCATCAAGTTTTTTTCATTAACTATTAGGAACATACGCATATGCAATACATCCAAATATCTTGATATATCTAACTTCAGGCTTTTGACCACTCCACGCTTTATTTGGTGTCATATACTATACACTCTTTGTTGGACGACGATTCAACAAATAAATTGCATTTTGGACTCTTCAGCCTAAAAATTACTTGGTAAATTCTTATCTTTTACCATACTCCTAGCCATGTTGAGAATGGTAGGGTTCTTTCTTTCCGCAACTCAATTTTGTTGAGGTGTGTATCTAACTGCCAACAGATGAATAATCACATGCTCTTTAATGAAATCTTTAAATAGAATTGCAGTGTATTCACCTCTTCTATCAAATCTGAGTATCTTCAAATAATACCCACTTTGTTTTTCCGCCATCGCTTTGAACTCTTTGAATCTTTCAAGAGTTTTTGATTTTTTGTTTTCAAAATATATAACCAACGTTTCTACCGTAATCATCAATAATTGTTAGGTAATACCTATTTTCACCAAGTGATCGTATGTCAAACGGACCAACTAAATTCAAGTGCACAATCTCGAGTAGTCTTCTAGCTCTATTGGATTTTTCAACTGTTGGAAATTCAAGAGAGCAAGATAACACAAATATTACTCAATACAAGTAGAAGAGAAGCGAAGGGAAGATGATTTTCTATTCAATTTTTGCTTACTCTAAAATAGCTAGACTACATGACTATGTATAGGTAAAGTCATCCATGTACCTAGCCTAACATACATGTACCATAAGTAATACTTCACATCCTCCAAGTTCATGAATACACCTAACTAAACTTAATCTAGACTTTTCCACCAATTCATGCATCTCCTAATACATTAATCTACTAGTTCATAAATTAAAATAAATATGATATGAACACACTAAATAATGTGAACAAGTTTATTTTTTTAACATCTCCCCTTAAAGTTGATTGACTACGGAGTCATCCTCAACTTCTGAAAAATATCTTAGGCTTACAGCTAGACTTTTGAAATATGTGGAATTGATGTTTTCTCCATCTTCATGCTTGGACATTTTAATTCCACAATCTACAGGGTGCTAACAGACTTGCAATTCTCCATCTCAAATTTCTTGAGAATCTCCTTTGCATATTCTCCTTGAGAAATAAATATGCCATCATTCTTGTGCTCTACTTTAATGCCAAGATAGTATGACATTAGGCCGATATCCGTCATTTCAAATTCTCTTGCCAGACTTATTGAAAATATTAGATTATTTCCTATCAAGATCAAATCATCCACATACAAACAAACAAGTAATAGGTCACCACTTTCATTAACGTTTACAAAAAGTGCATGCTCATGTGGACACTTTACAAAATCATTGACTTGAAAATATTTATCAATTCTACAATTCCAAGCTCGTGGAGCTTGTTTCAAGCCATAAAGCACCTTCTTCAATTTCAAGATTTTGTCTTCACCTCCCTCAACTTTAGAGCCCAAAGGTTGATCAATATATACTTCTTCCTCCAAAATCCCATTCAAGAAAGATGACTTCACATTCATTTGATGGATTTTCCACTGATTTTGAGCTGCCAAAGAAATAATCAAGAGGATTGTCTCAAAATGAGCAACTGGTGTGAACACCTAATCATAATTAATACCGGCCTTCTGCTTGTAGCCCTTTATTACCAATCTTGCTTTATACCTAGCTTTCTATTTCACCTTTGAAATTTTTCTTTAGCGTGTAAATCCATTTTACTCCTATGGTACTTTTTCCTTTTGGATGTTTTGCTAACTCTCAAGTATCATTCTTTTTGACTGCCTTGACTTCTCCATCCATCGCAACCCTCCATTTTGGATTACCAACAACATCTTTATAACTTACAGACTCACTGTCCACAAGTAAATAAAAGTGAGTTAAATCACATAAATTTTCTATCACTTCTTCAGTTGTGTCATACAAGTCTCGAAGACTTTTAGACTTTTGAGGTACACAACTTGAACTTGATTTTTCAACTTCATGAACTTGTGATGGAGATTTTGTAGGTGGTATAGTAGGCTTCTTCACCACTTCTTCATCAAGTTCATCAACAACGAATGGACTAAAAGAGTAATGCACTTTAGATTTCCACTTCTTCATCAAGTTCACCAATGCGCTTTAGATTTCCATTTCCAAGCACTATCTTCATCAACTTCTACATCTCTTCTTACGGTGACCTTGTCATTTCTTGGGTTATATAATTTATAACCTTTAGATCTTTATGCATAACCAACAAAAATATACCTCTCACTTTTTTCATCAAGCTTAGATCTCTTCTCATCCGGCACATGTACATAAAAAATGCTTCCAAACACTCGCAAGTGAGCAACTTTAGTTTGAAACTACTCTAAACCTCTTGCGATATTTTTCCACGAACACTCTTGGTGTGATGTTGATTTGATAAGTACACTGCTCAAGCTATTGCTTCAACCCAAAATTCCTTAGGCATATTTTTGTTCTTCAACATACTTCTTGTGATGTTGAGAATAGTTCGATTCTTCTTCTCCACCACACCATTTTGTTGAGGCAATCTTGGAATGGTAAAAAATAATGTATTTCGTTTTTGTCACAAAAAGCCTTGAACTTATTGGAAGTGAATTCTCCACCATTGTCGGATTGAAGTGACTTTATTTGATAGCCACTTTGCTTCTCCACCGTGCTCTTAAAATTCTTGAAGTTTTCAAACACCTCAGATTTTTCCTTAAAAAAATACACCCAAGTTTTTTGAGAATAATCATCAATAAAGAGAAGGAAATAATTATTTTTACCAAGTGAGGCTGACTTGATAGGTCTGCACACATCCATATGAATCAATTCTAAGGGACATCATGCACTTGTCGATGACTCTTTGGGAAAACTTTTTCTTGATTGCTTTCCGAAATGACATTCTTCGCAAAGGTTGATTAGGATGGTTAATGGTTGCAACCCTTTCACCATATTTTCTTTTTTCATCAATCTTAGACTATCAAAGTTCAAATGGCCAAATCTCATGTGCCAAAGCCAAGATGAATTTTTGACACATGAAAATAAGCACCTTGGTTCATCACTTAGAAGATTCAACATAAACATTTCATTTTTAGCCATGGAAACTTTGGATAATAATCTTTCATTTTCATCTTTCATTGTCAACATTTTATCTTTCAAATGAATGTCATAATTTTTCTCCAAAAGGTGCCCCAAACTTAAGATATTACTTTTCATCTCTGGTATATACATGACATTGGAGATAAATTGATCACTTCCATCTTTCAAATGAATTAAAATCGTACCTTTTACTTTGATTTGAACTTTAGAAGAATCTCCAAGAAGGATGTTGCCACCATTAAATTCCTCAATCTCAGCAAATAATTGCTTTTTCGCACAAATATGACTACTTGCACCCGAATCAAGGTACCATTTATTTTTCTAAACACTTTCTTCTTCTTTACATGCCATAAGTAAAGTGTCATTTTCATCTTCATTTTTTCTCTCCACAAAATTATTTATCTCCTCTAAAATATTTTTCCATTCCCATGAAAAATGATCATACTTATGAAACGTATAACACTCAATATTTGATTTATCATACCTTCCTTGATTTGACCTCCATCCTCTACCTCTTCCGCGGTCTCTTTCTTGNNNTGAAGTACCGAACTAGCCACGTGGAGGATGATCAAAAGGAGCTTCAATCCCTTCTACCTCTTCCGCGGTCTCTTTCTTGGTCGGAGTTTTGACTTCTTTTTTCTTTGATTGGAGGTTGACTACCACCTCTTCCTTCTCTACCATGACCTCTTCCACGCCCATGACCCCTTTGTTGTGAGCCACTCCTTTCATCTTTCTCTTTTAATGAAATTTTTCCTTGCAAAGCTTGTTTAACTGACTCTTCTTTCAGTTTTTTTAACTTTTCTTCATGTGCTTGCAAAGAACCCATGAGTTCTTCTATAGTCATGGTATCCAAGTCCTTCGACTCTTCAATAGCAACAATAACATAATTAAATTTTGAATCTAAGGATCGTAATATTTTTGCAACCACCCTATCATCCTTCAACACTTCACCATATCTGCTCATTTGATTGACAACTGCCAACACCTTTGAGATATAATCTCAAACTGATTTGAATTCCTTTATTAGCAGTGATTCAAATTCTCCTCTTAAGGTCTGGAGGCGAACCTTTTTCACCTTATTCAAATCTTTAAAGAAAGTTTGAAGAATCTTTCACTCTTGCTTGGAGGTTGTTGCATTTGCAACTTTCTCGAACATCTTTTCATCCAAACTTTGATAGATGAGTATGAATATCTTTTGGTCTTTCTTCTTTGTGCCAATAGGATCATCTTTTTCACTGACACCACTCTTCACAATTTTTCATATATCATAGGCTCCTAATAAAGCCTTTATTCGGATGCAGCAACTTTCATAATTTTCTTTGGTATGCATTGAAACTTGGAATGGAATTTCATTGGAGTCACTTATTTTCTATCTACGTTTTGTTGTCTTTCAAACACAGCGAATCTGATACCAAATGTTAGAAATTCAGGAGAGCAAGACAACACAAATATTACTCAATACAAGTAAAAGGGAAATGGAGGGAAGATTATTTTCTATTCAACTTTTTTTGCTTACTCCAAAATGGCTAGATTACATGACTATTTATAGGTACATTCATCCATGTACCTAGACTAGCATACATGTATCATATTTAATACTTCACATCTTCCTCCAAGTTCATGAATATACCTAACTGGACTTAATCTAGACTTTTCCACGAATTCATGCATCTTTTAATACATTAATCTACTAATTCATAAACTAAAATAAATATGATGTGAACACACTAAATAATGTGAACAAGTTTATTTTTTCAACACCAACTTCAAAACTTTATCGATGTAGTTTTCCTTTGATGCAGGCTTCACACTGGTGATCAGGTGGACTTATTTCTGATAGTCCATTCACCATTTTTCCTTTTGCTAACAACGTTAGATCAAAATATTCAAGATGTCCATATCTCAAGTTCCTAAGCCACTAGCCATCTTTTATAGATGTCTTCATGCACTTCAGTTGCTATATGGCTTCTTTCTTCATATTTAGGAGTTGATCTATACTCATAGCTATAATGATCATAATTATCATAATTATAGAATAACATATGAGATCTATATCCCTATTGAGATTTGTCTCTACATCGACTTGTGGAATGATAATCTTTACTTGACTGTCCTCTGCCATATGACTGATTGCCTCATCCACATTGTCCATGACCACCTTTGTTGCCACCTCTATATCCTCTACGATATCCTCTATAGTTGCTTGAACTTTGTCCTGAGTAGTTGCTTGTTCCGCCTTCAATTAAGGATAACTTGATTGGCAAAGCTTGATTCAGACTTTCAGAATCATCACTTTACTTCATCTTTTACTCATGGGCTTAAGAGAACCTACAAGATTATTAAAGGGTATCTGTGATAAATCCTTCTATTCTTTGATGGTAGCAACCATGTAATTGGATTTGTATGCTGTCACGACCCAAGACTAGGGCCTAGATGTGACATGACGAATGGGAACCCCAAGAGATCATAAACAAGCCTCTTAGCATATCAATCACACATCTTTGGTCGCGAAAACAAATTAAATAATAACAAGAGATAAAACAAAAAGGGAAGATGGAGTAAGGAAAATCTTGATATTCATAAAAGCATAAAAGAGTCAAGCTCATAACATAAGTAAATCATAATATCCAACAACACCTTTAACATGGAATGGAGTGGAGGCCAAGACACTTTCTGGACTCACCCTCATAATAACAAGTGTGCAACATAAAGAAGTCTCAAAATAGCAAGAGTAATATAGATAGTGTCCTCAGACTTGAGGACTCACCAATGCTTATCTCTGAAGTACCGAACTAGCCACGTGGAGGATGATCAAAAGGAGCTTCAATCCCTATATGGTAATATCATGTATGCATAAAGTATGCATTAGTACATTTGAATATACTCAGTATGGAGCATGCAATGCAACAAGACACATGCCATTATAGTCAAAATGCATAATCATAAGTAATGGATATATATAATCTTAATACGACATGCATGATCAATGTTCATGATAAAACATGCTTGTGAATCATTCATCTTACAGAATATATATAATATACATATTTGAAAAATGATATCAACCGATATAGATCAAGTAGCTAAAGCTTGGAATCCAAGGCATGACACCCCCCAACTAGGTGTGGTCTACTTGTCAAGGCAAACCAAACATGATAACACAACTAGATGGATCCACTAGTATAGCAAGGGTAATAATCATATTCCTATGGTGGCACATAGTTTAGAGACTCAAGACTTTATATAAGGACCCTTTGAGTCGATCCCTCATCGTAAGCCTCAATCGGTAATAAGTCAAATCTCACGGAATAGTTGAAATAATCAGACTTTAATCATAACATGAATAGCTTATAAGAACATGACTTGAGTAGCCTGTAAACATGTTTGACCTCTAGTAGTGAGCCTAACTTGAATGAGAGTAGATTATAATCATACATGAACCCTTGCTTTAATATGAATGGATCACAAGAGGTAAAATGTTCAAATAGGGCTTAACTTGATACTTGTAAAACCATAGATACTTTTCTTGAATTCAATAATACTTGAAAGCCCATTATCATTATGAAGTCACTTGACATGTAAATTATGTAATAGATCATCAATAACGAGAGAATTCTTGATTTGACATTTTATCAAACACATAGTGGGTTCATGATACTTGTTCAAAATTATGCAAGTCAAGCATGAAATAAGATGAGTAAACTTAATTCAAATCAACCCACCAACATGTAGTAAAACCCCCATGTAAGGTACCTTGAAATCCATAAAAAAAGCTCATAATTGTTCATAGTTTTATAGCTCAAAACATACATAGTCTCAATGAACAAAATCATGCTTAATAAATAGTCATGCTTAATCAATCAATACTTCATAAAATCCCAACATAATTTATATTCATAATCCATGATAAGAGATACTCATAGGTAAT
>DF359689.1:45780-71179 GCA_000787875.1 Solanum virginianum
CTGATTTTACTTAATGAAGTATAAAATGAATCATATTGTTGTTGCTAATGGCTTGAATATGCTAAGATTTATTATAAAAACAAAAATTATACATGTTAGGCGTGGTAAGAGATTTATTTCTATTTCATAGAAAAATAAATTTCTTGCAATGAGAATAAAATAAAAAATTCTTTGCTCACGTATTTTGATTTTAAATTTTATACCCCAACGACTTTATTGAAAGAATTTGTTTAGTTGTTAGAAGTTTCAATTTATAAAATGGTAGATTTACAAGTTTTTTTTAAAAAAAAATTGAGTTGCATCGATTGTATTATTATGTTCATTTTCTTTTACAAAGAAAAATCCGAGTATAAAATTAAATCTCTTATTTTCCTTTGGTATGAAAAATAAATTTAAAAAATACACGTTGATTGTGAATGTAATATTCAATTCATCAACAATAATAATATGCTTCACTTTATCCTTCATTGAACAAAATCATGACTTATATCTACTTTCTTCTTTACTTTAATTTTCAATCGTTGAGGTTGGGATTCTTTTCCTAAGAGTAATTTGAAGGAAAAAAATAGTGAGAGAGAAACAACTAAAAACATGAATTAAAGATTTTATTTCACTGAGGCATGAATTTCGTTAATAAAAATCTAAGCTAATTGTATAAAAAAAAAATAGACAAAGATCGAACTTGATATGCTTTGGAATACTTAAATGTCATGATTCCATTCTTAGGCCGTGATGACACCTATCCAACCCTCCAGTAGGTAAGCCTATTCCATAGCTTGAAACCATAGGCAACAGACTATCCAGTGGAAGACAACCGTAATAAATAAAACTGCCACAATAAGGATAAGAGATACAAAATACTGAAGAAAATAACATATCAAAACCCACCCTAAGACCTAGAATCAGTCAATATTTGAGCTTCTAATACACAAAACGAGAGTATATGACTTCTTCAAAATATAAATAATAGTACAAACCATCTCTGAATACAAAATAAAGATGAGTCCAAATATAATGGGATGGAAATTGGCAACTCCAAACGTTAGGAGCTCACCATAATCTCCAACATTCTCAGCCAACTCTATACGAAAGGAAGTCAACAGCGGGGACTCGCATTACGATCTGCCGAGGTAGAAGTGTAGTATGAGTACCAATCAAATGATACTCAGTAGGTATAGGTCGACTAAGCTCCATAGATAAAGCAAGTATAAACAACATGAAAATAAGACACGTATATAGCATAAGTAATAGAATACAAAAAAGTTAGGATAAGATCTGATCAAGTATGTGAGATGATGAGGAGAAGAAAAGGAGCGTACCTAAGAAAATCAGGTCTACCATCTGCTAACATGAAAGACAGGCTACAAAGTCAAATCGACAATGAGCAACGAAAGAAACATAAAGCGTCCAATCTAACCTATCAACGTAGGAACTAGTTCAAACCAACCTAAAAGGGCACACACTCAAATGTAAAAAGAGCAAATGACACCTACTATATCTATCGAGTCACTACATAGACAAGTACATGTATAATCAAACAAAACTCTCTGGCATCCCATACTACGTGGAGTACAATCAATCACAAACAAAATCTTGACTAGCATCTCATACTACCGTGGAACCAAGCAACAAACAATATAATGGTAATGACGATACATGTGAATGTAATGCATGATACCTCTCCACAGCGTATATCCACAAATATCATACGACCTAGCCTAGCCCAACTAGCAGGGTAGGACCCGTGGTACCCTCCATCCGATATAATCTCTCTCTCTCTCTCTCTCTGCCATAAAGTCCCGCAGCAACTTAGGAAATTCATAAGCATTGCCTCGGCTCACACCAGGACTTATCATAAATAAGGCCAACATCAGTCATATTGGAGTAATAGCGATAGCCATAATATAAAAAAGTATCAACACGTCAGCTAGTCAAATCATAAAAATTGAAGTCATCTAAGATGCCTTCCATGGTCTCAAGTGGAAAAAGTACGTCTTCGATGCCTCAGAAGTATCAATCCAAAAAAATACATAATCAAAGTGGTACAAATCTCAATAAAAACTAGTTAAAATTCAGTAGATATCCACCACGTAAAGCCAGTCTGTATCAACTACATATCAATAGTATGAAAATCATTTTCCTACTCTCTTTTCGTACATAGATAATGAGTCAATGAATGATCGAGATTATACCACAAAATGGTATGAATGACCAACCAATACAATGCATGCCATCTTAGTATCCAAACAAGTCACACGAAAGATAGGAAAGTGAACCTCTACAACTATAGAGGCTAAGGCGGAAAGAATGAACTTAGGGTCTAGTTGGTTCAAATCAAGGTCTTGGGGGAATATATATCCACAGGATCAATGCCTTACCCCAAAATCATAAATTTCAAACCAGAATAGAGTATAAATAAGACAATTCTATGGCTACGAAGGGCCTTTAAGGTTTGGGTACCAGCTCAAGGCACACTATCACCAACAAGATCTACTAGAAATCACAGCTAGATATAATTAAAAAGCACTTGAGTTCTACAACAAGCAACTAAGAGTTGATTTAAGGTCATCCACATGGTCCCTAAATAAGACAAATCACTTTACACCAAAGCATAACCGAATTACGCCTAATCTTGGGTCTCCAAAAGTCTATCCTAGTCTAAGGCTCGACCATAAATCATGAGAATAAGAAATAATGAAAAGAAAAGAGACACTAGGCAAATACAATCTAAATTATCATGAAATATATACTAGACATCATCCAAAAAAGCTCAGTCAAAATAGAGACCACTGCCTACCTGAAAGTCGACCATGTGCACTCTAAATCCACTCCAATGAAGCTCCCGACCCACTTTGTAACCACGCCACCATGTTTCAATGGAAAAATTCCATAAGTTGGATTGATGAATAGGTAAAATTAAACCTATATTGACCAAGAAATTATTTTTCAAAAATTCAATTCGAAAATAGCATAGGACAGTATTTAAAATGCCAAAATCACCTCGAACGAAGGTTCCAAATCACTTTACAAGCTTACCAATGTGTTTCCCTTAAAAATCCTCACAATTTCGAGTTTTGCATCACCAAAAGAAAATTTATATTTCTCAAGACTACCAAATGCCAAGCCTCGAGCTAGTCACATCTAAGAACATATATATGATACTAAAACAAATTCTGTGATCGTGGAGTACGAACCCCAACACCTCTATAAACGTGAAGCACAGAGGTTCCAGACCTCTGCGAACACTACCTGGGGGGAACGATTATGAAGGACAAAAATGCCTGCACCAGATATCTGCTTTCAACTGATATTCACCAAGTTTAAAAATTCAGATAGGGTGCTCGAAATTTGTTTGAAACCACATGCGTACAAACGGAGTATGCTACTCCATCAAAATTGATGTTCCAGACTCAATACCGCAGTCAAAAGTTTCATACGAGATTGTTGTGACTGAATGTGGATCCCACTCCTAAGCCATTAAACAAACCCACCAAGGGGCTCCATTAGAATGATTCCAAAAGCCTAGAAGATTGAATGAAAAGTCATTCTAGATTAAACTTGACATTTTGAAGCTAACCATGTTGACAAAATTCTCGTTGAAACATGATTTTCAAGAATGTTGAACAAAGGCAGCTCTACGCAAAATTTCAATATCCAGAATCTATAAATGGTCCGAACTCGCAAGGAAGGCCTTGGTGCGTCAGCTGACCATGTCTCTAGCCTAATTTGACTATTTCGGAGCTAATGGAACTGTCAAAATTTTTTTCGAGACCGTCTTCCTAGAGTTCTGACCGAAATCAACCGTTCAAACTCTAAGAGGTCCAAAACATGAAAATTGGCATAAAACCCGAATAAACGCTCAGGCAACTGAATTACAGCTCCAGCAAGTCATAAGTGACTTGAGGCCACTACAAAAAGTTTTAAATGTTGAAAAAAATTAGTAGTGAAGAAAATGACTTAAAAGGTCATTACATTAAAAGACTAAAATCGATAAGTGCACGTATAGCTAAAGGATGAGAAGTGATAAATGTATAATTAAGGGACCAAACTTATTACCAGTTTTGATATAGTTAAAGGACTTAAGGGGGTGTTTGGATTGACCAATTTAAGTGGCTTATAAGTTAAAAGTCAAAAGTCATAAGTTGGGAATCCTCCTACTTTTGACTTTTGACTCTTTTTTATTTTTTGGGGTACTTGTTTAGCTTTAAAAAAGCACTTTTTTGTGTACCCAAACACTGTCAAAACTTTAAAAGTGCTTAAAAATCGAAAGCAGAAAAAACCAAAATACCAATCCAAATACCCACTAAATCTGATAAATATATAGTTAAAGAATTATTTTAGACCTACTCCAATAGTTAAGGACTATTCATGGTATTTTCCTTTTGAAAGTAGTCAGCGAACATTATTTTTTTAAGGAATCGTTTAGTTAAAAGAGAAATTATGATGAAATTAATTATGTTGAGATTAATTATGATGAATTAATTATTTTGATATTATTTTTTTAATGAATATTTTATTTGTTGAATTAAAAATAACATGAATAACATGAATCACATAATTTCTAAGAATAAATTATTTGCTTAAAAATACCCCACAAGTGTAAAAAATATGTGAAAAGAATAACAAATCTCGATAAAGCAAATTTGACCAAAAATATTTTAAAGTGATTAAAATCTACATCATATCTCCAATGTCTCTTAGCACATCCACCTACCACCATTAAGAAAATCACTCAATTTATAGCATAATAAGAATTATAAAGAGTACTCTATTAAATTACCTTTTACTTCTTCGTTCTCATAATATCACATTTTTTAGACGTTGTTTAAGAAATTATAAATATAAAATATTTTTTTATTATTGTATTGTTATTTCTTTCTAATATATACTTCGTTTATGAACAAGCTTTAACTAATCTCATTCACGAATATTTAATAGTACTAAACAATAAAATGAGATAAAATAATTATTTTTATTTTAACATTATAAATAATTAATAAATTAAAATAAATATTTATAGTAACCTTAATAATTAATATGAGACGGATGAAAAGTATATGTCCAGTTAATTGGAATTTAAAAAAAGATAGATAATATATTTTATTTATATTCTTACAAATTTATGAACAACCTGTTAAATCTCAATGATCATGATGTGCCTTAAATTTGTTGTATCTAATTAATAATAATCATATACATTGATGTCAAATTACAATTATGCAATGGACATGATTACAATTATAATAAAATATTTATTAAAAATATACACTTCAATGCAAGAGAATATTTAAAAAGAAATAATAATATAGCGAAGTCGAAAGTAAATTTGGCTGAAGCAAATAATATGATTATCACATACAAACAATTTTTAAAGTAAATATTGAAGTTAGAGAGTGTTTGCTATGGAGAAAAATATTTTCTAATTTTTTCATTTTAGTTTGTTTAAATACTTTTAAAAATATTTTACAAATTAATTTATTTTTCTCAAATTTTAAGAAAAATAACTTCCTTTCAAAATTAAAGAAAATATTTTATAAAACTCTCCTTCAACCTCTAATTACATTCTTTCCCCCTTACCTTACCTTACCCCTACCACCACCCTTTCTTCACCCAAAAAGATTAATTTTTTTAAAACATATTAAAATTTTATTTTTAAAAAATATTTCTCATTTTAAAAATTTTATTTGTTTTATATCCCGATCCACCTAACACCCCCCCCCCATATTTCAAAATTTTATGCTAACCCACTTAACCCCTCCTCCCGCCCCATAGAAAAAGTTAAAAAAACTTATTTTTGAAAATATTCCAAAAAATATTTCTTTACTCCCCATACCCCCCACCCATGCCCCTGCCCTCCCAAAAAAAATTAAAAATTGCTTTTTTGAAAAAATTAAATTATTTGAAAGCTAGATCTAGAGTTGAGGGTAGTCATATTTCGGTTTGAAAGTCGATGTAGAGTCTAAATTTGAAAGTCGAATCCTAGATCGGAAGTAGAGTTGGGTCTTCCATCAAGTGTTGGGGTCGGGTCCTAAATCGATTACTAGGATTGATTTTCATGTCAAAAACTATTTTCTTAAAATTATTTTCAAGAAGAAGTGGAGACTCTTAATCTCACCGAGGACATGACTTTAGATAGGAAGAAGTGGAGGTCGCGGATTAAAGTAGTAGGTTAAATGGATAGTAGGATTAGGAAGACGGAGGGCCTATAGTGCTGTAGGGTGTGTGTTGATGCAGCACGGCAAGGTGATAGCTTATGCTTCCCAGCAGCTTAGGAAACATGAAAGGAATTATCCTAATCATGATTTAGAGTTAGCTATGGTGATTCATGCTTTGTACAGACCCCACTTGTGGGATTTTACTGGGTATGTTGTTGTTGTTGTTGTTATTTTCAATTTTCTAGCCAAAAATAAAAAATATTTTCTAAAAAATATTTTCATTCACTAACCAAACAATAGAAAATATATTTGAAAAATATTTTTCACTCACCAATCAAACATGAGAAAATAAGTTAGAAATCAACTTGTTTTTCAAAAAAATATTTTCTAGAAAAATATTTTTCATGAAAAATATTTTCCTTTATACCAAACACACCCTTAATGTAAACAAATAAGCCACAAGTGTAAATAAAAATGACTTTGGGTCGCCACAAAAGATATGATGCAGTTAATGAAGCTACTTTTTACTTAATTAAAGGTATTGGATTCGAGTTCGGATTATGTGAAAAAATCGTTGATAGGAAATGTTTCTCTCAAATGAAGTCCTATGCAACACAAATCTAGAATAATCAAATTTCAATGCAGATATCGAATGTCGAACGAAAAAAATGGACTTTGCATCTTATACCAAATTAAAAAGTATATGTATATTATTTATCTTGTTGACTGAAACAGCTCAATCTATTAACTTCTAAAATGAGGTTCTATTGTTTGAACTTCTAATATTTTTCTCTAACATGTTCCTCACTTTTGAACTGTTGGAATAATGTCTTTCTGGCTGCCAATATTACTGCCAAATCTTCAATATGTCCACGCAAACTTCACCAATAGATGCGGTGGTAATAAGAATTGATATATGATATGGATTCAATTTAATACAACACAACAGACACTTGCATTGCCATTTTTTTTTAAAAAAAAATTTATATTTTTAGTGTGATCTTGTTTGTATGCAATATATGTTAAAGATAAAAGATTTAAAAGTATAACTTACATAAATTGTATATTATCAAGAGCTAATTATATTCTAGCTCTACTCTTTTTCAAATTACAAAAATTTCTTAAAATTGATGAATTTCGGATACATTCCTTAATATTATTTGATACATAGCTTGTTCATACACTATCTTATTAAAAGGAAAAAAAAATATATCAATTCCATAAATCATACAAAACAAATTGATATCAATCTTTTCCCAAATAATAACAACTTCAAACAATTTATATTTTAAATTTTCTTCTCCCCTATTTATTCCAAATCATAACAAATTTCTTCTTCATCTTCTTTTTCATCCATTTTTTTCTTTCTAATTATCAATTATCAACTTTTAAAACTTTTTTAGTAGTTTTTTCATCTACAAATTTTTTATACATATGGATGATGCTTTATTTTTTAGGAATCGTTTAGTTTAAGTACAAGCTATGATGAGATAAGTTGTGATAAGATTAGTTAGACTGGGACACGTTATGATCGATGAGATTATTTCTTATTGAATGTTTGATTTGTTGCATTCAAGATAATATGCATTATATAAATTTTACGAACAAACCATTTATTTATAAAAATACTCTTTATGAATGTGTGAAAAGTGATGTTTATAGTTTAAAAGAATATGTTTGTCATTTACCTACTTTATCTCGAGATTAGTTAGCTCAGGATTATTATATCACCCAAGGGGAGAGATAACTTATTCTAGTACTAATTATTAATCCTGAAATAAGTAATCCCGGGCTTTCCAACCAAACAATAAATTGAGTGCCATTATAATTTAATTCTTGGACTATTTGGTGTTATGCTTCATACTAAACAACCCCTTAGTATTGTGATTATCCATTTGGTTGAAAAATGATGCATCTTTGACTTCAAAATTGGTTGTGGAGAAAAACCCAAAAGAAGAAAAAATATCGACTTGTTGTGATTGATTTGCCAAAAACTAGAAAGCACTTTGATTCTATTTTGGTTATCGATGATAGGATGACAAAGTTGGCTCACTTTCTACCGGGTTAAAATAACTTATGGTGCCAAGGATTATACCAAGTTATATATTCATGAGTTGGTTAAGTTGCATGGAGTACCGTTGTCTATTATTTCGGATCATGGTGCTCATTCATTTCTCATTTTTGGAGATTCTTCCAAAAGGGACTTGGTACCAAAGTCAAGCTTAACACGAATTTTCATCTTTAAAATGATGGTCAAGCCAAAAGGATAATTCAAACTCTGGAAGATATGCTTAGAGATTGTGTTTTAGAGTTCAAGGGTAGTTGGGATGAACATCTTCCACTCATTGAATTTGCTTATAATAATAGTTACCATTCTAGTATTGGCATGACTCCTTTTGAAGCTTTATATGGTAGGTATTGTAGATCCCCAGTTGGGAGCTTTGATATAGGGGAGATGACCTTGTTGGGACCGGATATGGTTACGGAAGCTTTGGAGAAGGTGAGGTTGATAAGGGAGAGATTGAAGACGTTTCAAAGTAGGTAAAAGTCCTACTCCGATGTGAGAAAGAGACTTTGAGTTTACTGTTGGTGATTGGGTTAATTTGAAGGTCTCACCCACGAAGGGTATGGTCCGATTTGGCAAGAAAGAAAAGTTGAGCTTGAGGTTTGTGGGACCCTATAGAATTTTGAGGAGAACTGATAAGGTTGTCCATGAATTGAAGTTGCCTACGGATATAAGTATGGTCCATTCGGTCTTCCATATGTCAATATTGAGGAAGTGTGTTGGCGACCCAAGTACTATAGTGCCCTTAGAGGTTGTGGATATTGTGGAGGATAACTTGACCTATGAGGAGGTCCTGATAAAAATATTGGATAGGCAAGTGAAATGGTTAAGAAACATAGATGTGGCATCCGTCAAAGTCCTTTGGAGGAATCATCAAGTTGAAAGTCGAAGCGAACATGAAGAAGCGATATCCTTACCTCTTTCCCTCTACTCAAGCAAAAGTAACAATTAAGTCCTATCAATGATTTTAAGTCTTAAGTTTCGACCTCATGCTATTTTTGCATGCATACATGTTCATGATAACAAGTTTTGGTGATTTTTGATGTATATGTTTGAAACTTTTTGAAATGATGCTTAAGTGCATTTATTGCATTCATGTCAGGCTGAAAGTTTTCTAATCACTCCTCTTACGTGTGTTTTGTTTACATTCGGAGATGAATGTTCTCAAGGGGGAGATATTGTAACACCTCTCATGTGTTTCGAAAATGCCCTATAATTGTATTTCTTGAATATGTCAAAATCCGTGCATGATTTTGAAAAACTGACTTCATATTCTTATTCAAGGGGCAAAATTGTGTAGGAAATGGGCGGCCTTCAATTTTTAGATGACCCGTAGCGAAAAATAATTTTTTGCTACATAAGCCGAGGCGGTGGGCATTCAGGACTGATCTGTGTTGCACCTTGGGCGCGAAGCAGTGTAAAATGTTGCTCCACCATTGGTCCGCATAGCGCCTTGGGTGTGAACCAGTGCAAAAAGTTCTTTCATTTTCCAATTTCGCTCAAGCGCATTTGGGTAATAACCCAATGCCTATTTAGATGGGAAACCCTCCTTCCTTAGCCATTTTTCAACTCTAAAGCTCTCAAAAAACTCTTAAATCCTCTCCAAAACATCATCAAATATTCCATTTAAAGTTCAAAAATCTCAAGAGCATACTTTGGAATTTCAAGAACACAAATCAAGCCTCAAGTCCCAAATCTTTCTTCAATAACTTCAAGGTTTAGTTATGTGGGTCTTCATCCATGGGTCCTCTCACCCATGGAGCCCAACTATCTCTTTTTATGGAATTTCATGATTTTACGGTTAGATTTCTTATGGGTATTTTCTATTATTACTCCTATGCATGAAATATGTTGGAAATTTGTTAAATATTAGACTATTGATGCATGAGCTTCTATTAAGAAATGAGATTATATTATGTTTATGATGCTAAAGCTTTGTATACTATGATATATTGAAAGAATTGAAAATATTATGGATTTTTGAATGGTTTTCATGATACGCAAAATGAGGGTTTTACTACAATGTTAGTAGATTGCTTGACTGATATCTAAATGACCATATTTACTCTACTCAAGTTCTCTACTTTTGAAATGCACTATTTTAAGCATATGTACATATACCCTCCATGCTTGACTAAATTTACATGATAAGCATTCTTATGTCGATGAAAGATTATTGCATGATTTGCGAGAGAAGCATGATAGGACAAGTTATGGGCTCCCAAGCATGTATTAAAATCATGAAAAGTTTCTATGATTTGCAAGTATTATGTTGAGCCCTATATTTATATTTCTACCCTCTTGTGAGTAAATAATGTTTATATAAGTGTCATGCTCCGGGAGGGTACACTAGGCGTAACTGACACTCAGATACTATTGCTAGTCCCCAAGCGAATCACTTAGTCCCATTACACTAGTCTAATCATTAAATTAGTGGAAGACATTCAGAGATTTAAGAGATATCATCAATGGGCTACAACTATCAACTCTGTCTATCACATGGAAGAAGATTAACGAAAAAAAGTCAGTCTAAAACGAAGGAAAAGGGGAAAGTGAAAATCCAACATCAGCCATCATCAATCTATGTCTATGAAGCCTCTATAGCTACTATTTAAGAAGGAATCATGATAGGACATGGCTACCACATTCCAATAAAAAAACTCAAAGAAAATGAAAACAAATAAAGATGTCCTCCTGAAGGAAATGGAGGACTCACCAAATTTAGATCAAGGAGCTTTAAACCTCAATGATTCGCTTGATGAAGTCCTCTGTCTACAGAATCTACATTATTTTATGATGCAGCGCCAAAGGGATGTTTAAAATGTACTGTATATAAAATGGGCTAAAGTAAATAATATGGGCTATACAATAATAAATGACACTAGCTCATCAATCACTCGACCTTAACTTAGAGTAAGGAGCAAGACTTTGTCACATCACCATCCATCAAGACATCATACTATCACATCAACCTTAGAATACTATCAACATGAACCTATATGGGAGTTTCTATAACCGACAACCACCACCTATGTGTCGGTGATGGTACAACGAAGAGATGTCATTGCCACATTCATCCAATACCTTGTTGGGGTAAAGGACGAGTCTATCAGGGATCCCAAAAGTCTATCAAGTCCTCCGTGGGACAAAGGAAACATTTACTTTCACGGTCCAATCCTCTCCTACACTGGTCACGTAGTTAATGAGTGCGACTGGGACTCACTCTTACCTATTTCGGTGCTAATACTCCTCCCAGAACTCAACATGCTCATAATTCTATCAACATCATGATGATTATACAATCAACCTCCCTCAGACAGGGTCCTCATCTCATCTGGCTTTCTATCAACTCAAGGAATGGAATCTTTCTTTCAAAGTCTATCTCACTCTTTTATAAACTCTATGGACAATAATCTCCTCAATCTCAGCCATTATTATACTTATCTCAGGACTTAGACCACAACAATCAACACACCAAAATAGTCAAGGCTCTAGACATTACCCCTAAGCTCATTCTTGATGTCTTTAACAAGGTATTCATGAAAAATTATTACACAATCGTACAATAAAACATGTAAACAGTTAATTCAAAGTATGACGATCATCAATTTAAGAAAGTATGTAAAACTTTAAAGACTATTTCAAGATTTCATTCAAGGTATCACAATTAAGACTCATTACTTTCAACTAATCATCCTAACTCAATCATCTGGGCACATATGAGAATAATCCCATGCTCTAGGTAGCCTTTACATACCTAGGATTGAAGAATTCCTCAGTTCTTCCAAGAAAATTGAACTTCAACTAGAAACCCTCAACTCTCTCTTCTTCTTCTCTAAGTTCTCTCGTTGTAAACTTAGAAAAATAATAGGTTTTGAACCTTCAATCACTAATAACCGACCTTAAAAGTACGTTTAGGACTTAAAATAGGGTGGGAAATGACCAAAAGGTTCTTCCCGAATTAAAAGAAAAAAATTAAATTTGTACACTCGTCTGCGACGTGCCTGGAGCATGGACTAGTGTATTTCACAAAATTTTTTGAAATTTAATTCCCATCAAAAATTAAAAAAAATTAAGTGTGTCTCTGCGTCGCGCCAGGAGCATGAACAAACATTGTTTTTGTATTAATTAGCAAAAAATATTTTTCAACTCGGTTGCTCTTAAATGGGTTGAGATCATTTTTCCACTTAATTTTTTGCACTTATCGCAAATTTGATCTGAAATTTTCTATCGGAGCTTTGGAAGATGTGTTATGCGCACGATTAGATTTTAGGGGAGTTTCAGTAATTTTACGAGGTGTTACAATAAGGGGGCAAGCATGATAACTATTTACCCTCATGTACAAACTAAAGCTCACTAGTAGGGGACAAACATGTTATAATCTCTACCCTTATGTGAAATACAATGCCAATTAGTACAAGGTATACGCCATGTGTAGATGTCAAGTATATGAATGAGTTACTCACACTAAATTATCATGTTTTTTTATAAGTTATGCATGCTATGATTAAACTTATGATTATTTCAAGTATTCTGTGGGATTAGATTTAGCACCGATCGAGGCTTAAGGTAGGGGCTCGACTCAAGGCGTTCTTATATGATGTCTTGGTCTCTTAACTATGTGCCACTATAGGATTATATTATTTCCCTAAATAGGCTTTACTAGTGAATCCAACTAGGACAAGTTATCCATAATGTAAGGCTAAGTTTAGTTTACCTTGGCAAATATATCACTCCTTTATTCTGTGTGGAGTGAACATGGGATTCCAAGTAGTAGCTCGCTTGGTCTTATATATCGATTAAGGTTTCCTCCCACGTATCTGTATTATGTTATGCAAGTTGATTATCTACATGCATATTTTAACCCAAGCATTGACTACACATGACATATTGAGCTTATATCAATTGATTATAATTATGCATCTTGAATATTATAGTTTATGTCATTGTTGCATTGCACCCCGCATACTTAGTATATTTCAAGTACTAACACATATTTTTTCTTACATGATCTCACCATGTAGGGACCTGAGCTCCTATTCATCATCCCTTTGCACGTGGCTAGCCGGATCATTCGAAGATTGCTTTGGGTGAGTCCTCAATTCTGGGGACAATATCTATCTTACTTTCATGCTTTTGCTAGGACTTGTCTAATATTTTTGGATACTTATCTTTGAGGGTGAGCCCGGGGGATATCTTGGTCCCCGATCCATTCGTAGTAGAGATGTCATTGAATATGGATATTATGTATTGAGCTTGACTCCTATTATGTCTTGTTACTATGAAAGACTTTCCTTAGTCCCTATTCCTTTCTATGTGGTGATGTGTGTTGATGATGAGATTCCCAAGTCCTGCTTCCCTTAGACTCTATTGTTACTTGCTTGTTGTCTTATTATGTTTATGCAACCAAGGATGTGTAAAATATATGCTAAGATGCTTGTTTGGGGTCCTTTCAGGTTCTTCATTCGCTGTGTCACATCTAGGCCCTAGGCATGGGTCGTGACATCTATGATTCGAGTATCGTGTCACACATCACGATAGATGCATAGACTAAAAGTTCCCTATGTGTCCCAAACTGAGAGAAGCAAGTGTGTATCACTAGGTCTGACATATAACATTATACTTGACATTGCATTGCACATTATTATCATTTATGAACTTGTGAGTGATTTTTTATGGAACTTGTGATTGATGAATTTGATCCTTATGTTGTTGATCTAGAATTATTGGTGTGTTGTTATTGAGCTATATGCCATGTACATTGTGAAATGTTAGGTTGGACTGATTTTATGCAAGTTGTGGTTGTGGAGGTTCGGTTGGAGATTGAGGAGTATCTGTATTCTGTATTACTTGACTTTGCGTTTAGGAGTGAGCTTGCTGGGTACCCCGTGGTTGTCACTCACCCTTTGCCTATATATTTTTGTAGGTTATGCGCTTGGATCTTCATGATACCTTTTCTTCTCTTCTTATCCAAGGCTTTCTATAGAGATTAGTGAGGTAGCTATTTGTCATCTAAGTAGATCCATCTCCTCCTATTTATGATCTTGTTCTACTTTAGGGACAAGATCATTGAGACTTATATTTTACTTTTAAATATATTATAATGCATTAGAGGCTTGTGCACGTGACAACTAGGTTTTGAGAATTTTAATTGAATTGACTCATTATCTGCATTATAATTCATTATTAAACTCTTATTTTTACTATCCTTCTGCACTTTATCGTTATACTGGATTTTAGGCTGACTTGTCTTGCTAGTATAAGATGAGTGTCATCACGTCTATTTTTGGATCGTGACAGACGTCTATCCTAGGATATTCTCGCCCTACCCCTGAGCTTGTTTCTTTTGAGTTGTTGTGATCTCTTAGCTGTATATTTTGTCATATGATGGTTATTTCAAAATTGGACCATAGTTATTCTACATTTTTAGGCCTAACACCTTATTTTGGAGCAGCTGGACCCTAGTATCATGATGGATATGATGATTAAGATAAGTCCTGAAGTAGGCCAGACAGTAAATACGGGTTTCTCGATCCCCTATGGGACTCCATGCTAGAAAGAGAGACATTATATCAAATGAAGGGCACCATGGGTCGTACCTTACTAGTTAGGCTAGGGTAGGTCATACAATACTTGTGGTTATACACAACGGAGAGATATCATGCATTGCTTACACATGTATCGTTGTTACTAGTATATTGTTTGTTGGTTGATCCCCAGTAGTATAGGATATCAACTAGGGTTCTGCTTGTTATTTATACTACCGATGATATAGGACATCAATTGGTTATTATTTCCTTATACATGCACTTGCCTATGTTATTTTGTTATGTAGTAACTTATTCTCTCATGGATGAGTATCTATCCTTTAGGATGGGATTGGTTTAGTCCCTAAGTTCATGGCTATTTTTAGATCTTTGGTATTTTGGTTACTTGTTCCCTTGTTGGTAGATTCTTTAGCCATTCTTTAATGCTAGACGATGGTAGGCCTAATTCTCCCAGGTATGCTTTTTCTCTTCTCCTCATTATCTTGTATACTTGATTAGAGGTTATCCTAGCTATTATTTTATTACTTTTGCTATATTCCTATATTATTTTTACGTTGTTATACTTGCTTTATATATGGAGCTTAGTCGGCCTATGTTTGCTAAGTACTATTTGTCTGGTGCTTATACTACACTTTCTGCCCCTGCATTATAATGTCAGTCTCCATTGTTGACTCCTTTTCATATAGAAAAGGTTGAGGATTTCAGAGTCATAATGAGCTCATGGCATTTAGAGTTGTCTATTTTTATCTCATTGTATTTATACTTATCTTTATTTTATATTCGGAGATAGTTTGTGCTATTATTTATATTTTAAAAAATCTTTGTACTCTTATTTTGTGTATTAGAAGCTCGATACTGACTAATGCTAGGTCTTGGGTGGATTTTGATATGTTATTTTCTATGGTATTTTGTATCTCTGACACTTATTGTGGCAACTTTTAGTTATTATGGTTGACTTCCACTAAATAGTCTGTTACCTATTCCGGGCTATGGAATAGGCTTATCTACTGGTGGTTGGATAGGTATCATCATGTCCTGAGAAATTAAGTTGTGAAGAGTTAATATCAAAACTCTAGATAGACCGACATCATTGGTATGAGAATAATGTCTAGTAATGTCTTGCAAATTAGTACACAGACGTCTGTATCCTATCATCAGGAAGTTATAGGGGCATTTATAGGAAACTCATTGTCACACCCGAGGAAGGTACCCTTGGTGTGGCCGGGACTTGAAAAACCATTGTTGATCCTCCAAGAAAACCACCTGGTTTCATTGTCACATCATACTCAACAATGAAAGAAAATACTCTAATAAAAGACCATGAAGTAAACTAAATGACCAAGTCTCTATATAATTAGAAATTTCCAATAAACAAGAGTTGGAAAGAAATAACAATCAACATCCTCTACTTAATATTAATGAAGCCTCAATACTCATCTAGAAGGTGTCAAGACAAGCCTTTTGATACCTTAAATGAGATCATTCTAATGCTCAAAAGAAAGAAAAGAAAGGTTCCTCCGAATAGTAAGGAGGGCTCACCAAGTGTGGAAGCAAGCTCTCGACTTCAATGATGCGTTTGTTGAAGGCCTTTATCACCTTATCTGCATCATTAATGATGCAAGCTCAACTGGATGCTAGTACATAAAATTTACTAGTACATAAAATGGCTAAGAAACAAATAAGGCTCAAACTCAAATCAGTCAACTCGACTCATAAATCAACTCAACAATCCATGACTCACATCAATAAATATGTTGTTTAAGAGAATATTACGTCTTTGAAAATAAAATTAGTATTATGCAACTCAATTTTAAAATCGTTGTATGCTCCATCAAGTGTTGCTTGGGAGTTTTTCTTAACCGACATAACTCCCACCACCTTTAATTTGGTAATGTATAATGAAGATGATATCATTTCGACGCCCGTTCAATACTTGCCAAAGTAAAGGACGATCAACTCTCTCTTTTGGACCCAAAGTAAATGTCCATCTTTTTGGGATATGAGTCGCCTGAATTAACGACACAACTTTTCTACGCTGGCAATATAGCTTATGGGTTGGATTCATTACCAACTCGTACCATGTCGATGCTCAATACTCCCCCAAATACTAAAATTTGTTCATGCCAATCAACTCTTTATGGCTTACATACTCCAGTCAAGCTCAATCCAATCACTCAACAACTCAACCAATCAGGACCATCAACCATGCATACTATCAAGACTCCACAAATCATTCAAGACTTTAACTCAAACGGTCATTTAGACTCCAACGAATCATGCTTATTACAGAAGACATGTAAGATTCTCATTATATATACATATAGATAAGTAATCATACTCCTCATGCTCAGTCATGCTCAAGTTACTTAACTCATACATTCACAATCATATCTCAATTCTGTAATGCAACAAGGATTGCATAAAATGTTACAAATTAGGGGTTATAAGGTTAACAATAAACAAAGGCTCAAAATTCATGTGGACTATATACAACTCATCAAGTTGTTTATAAATTTGCATGAAAACTCATTCATAAATGAAAGTAACTCGAAGATTAGGATTATGGGATTTCACTACTCAATTCCTACACTCCAGTTCGAATCATGTGGACAAAAGGGCGCGTGAATGAACTCAATATAATGCTTTAGGTAGCCTTACATATCTAGGATGAAGTTTGATGATCAATTGGCAAGGATTTGAACTCCAATCGCTCGAATCCATTAGCTCGTCTCCTCTTCTCCTTAGACTTAGCTTTTGTTAGAATATGTAGAAAGCTTAGAAATGGGTTTAGAAACCCTCTTTAAGTAAAAAAAATGACATATATAGGTCGTGGGTTAAGTTTAGGATGGGTGGGTTTGGAATACCCCTAGAAAAACTGAAAACTTTGTACTACAATGAGCCAAGTCTGCATCACGAACTTACTCCCTCCATGTACAATTTTCGTCAAAAAGAAATTCTATAACACCCCTATAAAAACTGAAAATCATGCTTTGATCTTATTATAAAAAGAAAGTATATCTCAATAAATGTAACACAATTATGTAAAAATTTCTTCGGATAGTACTTAATTAAAGTTTGTTTTGATATACTAATTTGTAGATAAAAACAAACCGTCTAATGCTTGGCTTTAGGGAATAGGGAGTTGGAAAAGTTTGTTCTTAGCTTATCGTTGGACAATATAGTTCAAGCACAGCGGTTTGGTGTGTGTCACGTTGTGTACCAAACTTACTTGAATATGTTGAAAACAAATTCTAAAATGCAGTTGTATAGTGTTGGGATATGAGAATTTTAATATTAAATAAATATGACTCATATGAAATACAGTTATAGCCTTTGACTAACTTGTCGGCTGCATTATTTGATGCATTACTTTTATTATTGAGTGGTATTTTATGCCTAATTACTTATATGAGTTAATGGGAGAGTATGATTATAATTTTCTCTATAACTCTGGTAACTTCTGATCAATTTTTTAGGTTATTCATTAATCCAATTTACTATTCTATAATTTTTTATTCATAACAAGGAAGAATTACTTTATTTTGGTAATAAGAAATGTAACAGAAAATATGAGTGAAGAAAATATGAGAAGTATTATACTGTGTTGTGAAATAAGTATGTTGAAAGAAAGTAGATACAAAAAAAAATATTTTAAGTCTTCAACTAATTTATTAAGCTTTGGACTCTTTGACTTATATGGAGTTATTTGAGTCATACGGCATTGTTGAACTATTATATTCTGGAGGGGACAAGTCAAGAAATATACTGTTAGATAAGTGTAAATTATGTTGCAGTAGACTTGAATCTATTTGAAGAGAGTGAGATACCCGCTCCTTAGCCTAAATAATTATTATTTATTATATTTTTAATTACAATTTATTACATTTATGATATATTACATCAATATATACCAGCCATATAGGAGTACGTACTTTTTATTATGTATACATTATTGATCCTTATTCCTAAGTGATATTATGTAGAGGTGATTATGATACATACCAATTCCTAGCAAATATGCGATATGTGTATGAAGACACCACGTATGAACCTAAATGCAATTATTAAATAACACTGAGTTTTATGAAAAAATATCTGACTCAACAAAAGTGAAAAATCATGATCTACATCACTAATACTACAAGAAAGGTAAATAACACTAAGTGTGTAACCTTCTTTGTTGAACAAATATACTTCTTTAATGAGTTGTATTTCAATTAGAATTGAACTCTCCTCTTGTTAAGTATCCTATATATATTGGCCTACAGGAATAAAACACTTGAAAACAAATATACCCTACAACCAGATTATCAGAAAAATAAAATAAAATAAAATTGTTTTTGGACATGTCACTTCACGTAATCTTATCTGGATCTACTCCATAAATTCTGGCATGCACGTCTGTTTAATTTGTCAAGAATTTATTTTAGTCTTTAAAGCTCAACTTGTGGCTGTTTTTTGAAAAAAAAAATACTATCTAATGTTAATAACAGTACTTGATGGTAGGGCCCAAAATAATTATTTAGCAAGAGAGGAATGAGTATAATTAAAAGAGTATAATTACACTGAATAATTTTCAAGGAAGGATAAAAAATTGGTGTGATTACATTATGTCATCACATAAATTGTTTTAAAATACTTTTCTTTCTTTTTTTATTTTTATGTTTATTTTTATTTATTTTTTATTGCTGATTCTAAGGCTTAGTATCTAGGATTGTAATTTATAATATTTTTTATATAGTTTTCAACCATCTAAATTTTATATTTCAAATACTAAATTTAGCTACTTCAATTGGGTTTTGAAATTCAATCAAATTGACCTAAAAAAACGAAATAATGATGAGTAAAAGTGAATAGAAGGAGTATACTTCATTTTAGATTGAGAATTTAAAATTATTTAATCAATATCACCCAAAATTTATCAATATTAATACTGATATTTTTCAGATATATATTTTACATTTAGTAAGATAATTTAATATCCTTTTAAGTATCACTTAAAAATAATGCTTTTATGAACAAATATTAGATCCATGCTATTTTCATGAGTAGCTAATTGTAATAATTAAAGTACATTCAACATATATAGCATGACAATATTCCATTTCTTTTATGTAACCTTATTTCAATCTTTTGAAATTACACCCCCCACCCCTTAATGTAATCACACCAATTATATATATATATATATATATATATATATATATATATATATATATATATATATATATATATATATAAGCTTTTAATGTGATTAATTTTTATTTTTAAAATCTAACATAATCTTGTAATTACACTTGTGCAACGAAACATCTTTAATGACCTGCAGGTCACTTTTGGCGTTTCTGATAAATTATTTTACCCCTCCCGACAGTTTTCCCGAGTCATGTTTGAATGGTTTTGAAAACTGATTTTTGAAAATCTTATAAAAAGTTGAGTTTTATTTTCTAAAGAAATGAGTTTCGAAGGCTTAAATTGCTTAATTTTGAATTTTTGAGTAATTCTGGAGATTCGAGTCTTGGACTGAAATTCTATTGATTTCAACAATTTCAGAATGTGAAAATTGATCTGGGAGAGTTGTCGAAATCAAAATAGGAGTTGTATGAATTTTAGGTTTGAAGTTGAAATTAAGTTAAAGTTTGACTTTGGTCAACATTTTTAGTTTCAAAATTCGAATTGGATTTCTGATGATTTCATGGGTTCCATGAGGTGATTTTTTTAGTTCTAGAATGAGTTTCGTCATGATTTTTGAGTGTTTTGGTAGCGTTTTAGTATTCCAAGTGTCTTAAACTGATTTAGTTATGACTTATCGGATTTTGGGTCAAGGAGACCTCATATTTGAGTTTTGACGATTTCATTAAGTCTGGAATGTTGTATTTAGTAGGGTTACATATATGCTTTGTGTGTATTGAATACCGAGGATCTATTTTGTGATTTTGTTTTATGTGCTAATTATTGATATTTGGTGCATGCCTTCTTCATCGCAGTTACGAGGGCATGCCTTCTTCATTGCAGTTACGAGGCCCATCTCGCGATCGCGAAGGTGTGTGTCCTTGTGAATCTCAATCGCGATCGCAAAGGGATAAATTCCCTAAAATAGTGTTTAATCGAGTTTTAGCCATTTTTAGTTATTTTCAACTTTTCCAAGCTCCGCTAGGCAAATTTTTTTCTTCAAGGGGTTTTCAAGGAAAATCATTTGGGTAAATTATTTTCAACTCTTTTTTTTCATTTTCTATTGATTAATTCATGTTTTAAGATCAAAATGGGGGATTTTAATTGGGAATTTCATGAACTTGGTTTTTCAAAAGAAAAATGGTGATTGTGAGCTCATTTTGACTCCTTTTCAAAATTGTTTTTGCCATTAGATTCCTTAAACCCTAAGAAAATTTTCTATATAAAATTTTTTAAAATTGCATTTCATTTTTTAGTATTCAATTTTTGAATCATTTTTACCCTTTTTTCTGAATTGCATGATTTTTAGTGTCATTAGCTTCGAATTGTAATTGTGAATTCATTATTGACTAGATTGTGGTGCATCGGAGATTAATTGGAGGGAAGAAGCTTCAATTTTGGATTAAACATGACTTTATTGGTTAAGGCAAGTATATTTCTAACTTATATTAAGTGTCACGACCCAAGCCTAGGGTCTAGACATGGCATGGCGAATGGGGAACCCGAAGGGACTCCCAAATAAGCCTCTTTAGCATATGTAGCACATAATTGGTTTCACGAAAGCAATAAAAGATAAATAAGCACATAGCACATAATTTCTAAGGAAAATGGGGCATTGGACTCACACTATGATGATGTTATAGGGAAAGGGATAAACATGAATCACATAGGGAATAAGTCTAAGGGGCGGGTAAGTATGACTCATGCTATGGTGACATTTAGGGACTTGGGACTTCCAACTTTTCAACATAGCAAACATTCACCACAAAGAGGGACTAAGGGAAAACTCCACTGATCCATAGAAATATTAAGAGGAAAACTCATGACATACAACCCAAGTATCTAACAACACCTCTAACTATTAATGGAATGGGATCCAAGATATCTCCTGGGTTCACCCTCAAAGGTAGTATCTAAAAAAAATAGAATAATCCAAATAAAAGCATGAAGGTAAACAGATTTTGTCCTCGGAGTGGAGGACTCACCAATAGCAATTTTTGAACAAATCGTCTAGCCACGAAGAGAAGGATGAATAGGAGCTCCGATCCCTACATGGTGAGATCATGTAGGCAAAAAGTATACGTTAGTACTTGGAATGTACTATATATGCGGGGTGAATGCAACAAGGAACATAAGCCATAATAATCAAGATGCACAATCATAATCAATAGACATAAGCTCAATATGACATGTATAATCAATGCTTATGTTGTGGCACTTTCGACTTATTGATTCCTCCAAAGGACTTTGACGAATGCCACATCTTTGTTTCTTTATCTCCTTCACTTGCCTATCTAATATTTCCGTCGAGACCTCCTCATAGGTCAAGTTATCTTTCACAACACCCACAACTTCTAAGGGTACTATAGTACTTGGGTCATCGACACACTTCCTCAACCTAGACATATAGAAGACCAAATGAACCATACCCATCTCTGTAGTCAACTCCAGTCCATAGACACCCTTTCCAATCCTCCTCAAGATTCTATAAGTCCCTACATACCTTGGGATCAATATGCCCTCCTTGCTAAACTAAACAAAACCCGTCATGGGAAGGCCTTCAAATACCAATCATCTACACCTAACTCAAGATCTCTTCTCCCCAAATCGGAGTAGAACCCTTGCTTATTTTTATCCATTCTCAACATTTCCCCTTATAAGCCTCACTTTCTCTATGGCTTCCATAACAAGGTTCAGTCCAATTAAAGCCATCTTATCAACCTCACTAAGATACCTCCCTAAAACCTCTATACATCTTTGTAAAACTAAGATGAATAAAATAGGGCCAATTATGTGTCTCTTTCAAAATCAAATCCTTCAAACCATTAACATTTGGTACATTCAACCTACCTTGGTCCCTAAGGACACCATCTCCCCCCCGGGAGAAAACTTCTATCTTTCCATCCTTCACCAATGCTTTCAATTCTAACAAAGAGAGGTCAAAGTCCCACTTAGATTTGACGTCTTCAATCACAGAAGGGTCGGATTAATTTAGAACCACCATCACTCCATCCTTTGGCCTCGTATAATCTAACTCCCAACCTAGCCAATTAATGAACTTCTTTTTTTTCTTAGGATTCACTTTGACTCCCTCACTTTACACCACGTGCCTAATGATTGCAACTTCTTTAATAATAACCCACATTATCAAACTTAGAAAACTACATTACTTCCTTCAAGATTTACAGTACTACCCTCAAAAACCTCATATACTCCTCTTTAGTTTAGAAAAAAATCAAAATATCTTTAATGAATACCATAATAACATGCCGTGGTACGGTTTAAAGACCCTATTCATGAGACTCATAAATACTGCGGGTGCATTAATCAAATCGAATGACCTTACAATAAATCAAAATGACTATATTTTGTTTGAGAAATTGCCTAGGGAAAAAATATCACACTCCCTCACTCTCACTTGGTGGTGTTCGGACCAAAGATCAATCTTAGAAATATGACTAACCCATTGTAATTGGTCAAATAGGCCATCTATCCTTGGGTAGAGGATACTTGTCCTTTATAGTAACCTTATTAAGTTGTCGCTAGTCGATGGACATTCTAAGTGAGCCATCTTTATTTCTTACAAACAATATTGGTGCACCCCAAGGTTACTTGCTAGGCCTTATAAAACCCTTCTCTAATAAATCCCTCAATTGGTCCTTCAACTCCTTTAACTCCATCGGGGTCATATGGTAAGGGGGAACGGAACTAAGTTGTGTACTCTAGACTCAACATTCGTAACCCTTACAAGAAGATATGTACAACTCTTGGAAATTGACTTTCGAGCCTTAAGACAAGGAATGAACCTACCCTTAACCACCGAATTATGACCTTCCCACTCAAAGATGGGTTCGTTGAGAAATTGGAACCTAACCGTATGAGTTATATAATCAATGGAAGTATGATATACATGTAACCAACCCATCCTAAGAATGATTTCAAAATCCACCATGTCAAGCTCAACAAAACCCCAAGGCAAGACTATATGCAATATAGACACGAGACAAATCCTATAGACTTGTCTAGCAAACATTGACTCACCAATGGAGGTATACACCTCAAAGGGTTCACACAATGATTCAAAATACACCTCAAGCCTATTACAAATAAATGGAGTAATGAAAGAAAAAGTGGTACCCGAATCCAATAAATCATAAACATCATAATCATAAAACCTTTAACATACTGGTAATAACATTGAGGGTCTCATCCACTTCTTGCCTCTCTTGAAGATCATAGAATCAATTTCCATATGAACCTATTCTTAGTATGCAGGCACCTTCTTGCACTTTCCTTCTTGGAACCACTTGACTACGAGGACACCCTTCCTTACCTATTTTAGCAATATAAGGACACTCAGAGATTTGGTGCCCCATTTTTCCACAACCAAAATAACCACTCGGTCCTCTTTGACAAATGCCACCATGTTTCTTCCCATACCTTCAACACTTAGGAATAATAGCACCACCAGCCTTGGCACCACCTTGTGTCTTTTGAGTTTCATGAGCACTATGTCCTTGAGGGTGATCACCTTTGTCTTTACTTTGAGCATACGGATAGTCAACAATCTTGTGGTTTATCTTACCATACCAAAAGCATGCACCTATGTTTCTCAAACATATGCCAGTATGATTCGTTCCACATTATGGGCACCTAAGTGAACTTGGTATACCATTACCATTGAGCTTAGCATATGGTAGTCCACCTTCAATTGAACCCTTCTCCTCCTTTCTATAAAGGCCACATGATAATCTCTCATCTTATACCCAATACCGCCATACTTGAAACAACTTGTAGTGCTAACAAAACACCTTTCTTGATGCTTCTTGCCACACCCTTGACAAATGGTGAGAGGGAGCCTTTCCGTTTTATACTTGGGTGCCAAAAGACTAATAGAAGATGAAGCACCATCAATTCGGGCTCTCTTAGCTTTTCTCCCCCTCCTCTTATCATTTGAAACTTTTGTGGTGCCCGCTTATTAGTAGATTTGAGTAGTTACAACTTTGGTCAATAACCATAGGGCATTGCGAATTATTCGATATGTCATTATTGGGAAATTGAACCTCGAGCGACAGATGGTTACTGTCTTATCAACCATTCTTAATAGCTTGAGACATATTCTGAAATGTAATGGTTAGGAATCAGAAATAAGCCTTAGTAGAATTAGCTCTATTGCATGACATTGATCATGAAGAAGTGATGTATTTCCTAAAATGCCTCATAGCCTCTTATTCAAAGTTGTTGTAACAGACCTATTTTTTTTATTTTCCTAAGTGCTCCATTTATTTTTCTAAGTGCTCCATTTACTTCCTAAGTGCTCCATTTATTTCTTAAGTGCACCATTTATCTCCTAAGTGCCCCATTTATTTATTTAAGTGCTCCATTAGTTCTTTAAGTGCTACTTTTAAAATTACAAATGCTCCATGAGCATCATACATGATAGTCTATATAAGGGGCTG
>DF359688.1:0-59302 GCA_000787875.1 Solanum virginianum
TTATAATGACGAAAAACTATATGAAGTTAGCATCTTTAATAGCTGTTTTATATGTTTTTCTAATATGTCGTGTTATTAAGTGAGATAGATAGAGGACGACAAAGATGAGTAGTATGATTATATTAATAATTAAAAATAATTATTATTATCTCATTGATTTCAAATATTTATCTCAATTCAAATATGAAAATAGTAAAAATAAAGAACAATAATAAACTAATTTTTGTTAACAAATTAAGAGAATAATATTTGAATTTGAATATGAAAAGATCCGAAAAATGAGAATGCAAAATTATTAGATATTTAGAAAAAAAATGATTCTTTTCTTTTGGGGGAGAGGGGGGGGGGGAGAGAGGGGGGTGCGATAAATAGCGTTGATTTGTGAGTAAATTCTTTTTCAACTAAAATATTTTTTGCTCAATTATCTTATCTTTTTGATGTTATGTGTATTTGAACATAATTTATCTCATATCTATTTAATAAATTAAATTTATTTTTCTGTAAGTATAGATAAGTCTATCATATATATTAAAAGGGAAAAAAGAAAAATATTATAGAAAATGGTAATTGATATGAGTAGGTGTAGTATACAACAACAACATACCCAGTGAAATCCCACGAGTGAGGTCTGGGGAGGGTAGAATGTACACAAACCTTACCACTACCTCATAGAGGTAGAGAGGCTGTTTCCTGGGAACCCTTGTCACAAAAATTCATAAGTAGAATAAACTAGATATGAAAAATAGGAAAGGAAGAGAAAACAGAAAGAGCGATTATAACGGAAAGCACATGGTAGTATGTAAATACGAGACAATTAACATATATAAGACAGATAATGACAGCACCGGACAAAACCTACTACCCTACTATACTCCATGCCCAGATATTAACCTAACCCTACCAACCTATAGCCTATTAGCCTACTGCTCTAATTCGCGACCTCCACTCCGTCCTATCTAAGGTCATGTTCTCGGTGAGATCAAGTTTTCACCATATCTTGTCTAATCACCTCCTCCCAATATTTCTTCGGTCTACCTCTACTTCTCCATGTAACTCCTAAATTCAACCTCTCGCACCTCCTAACAGGAGCATCGGTACTCCTTTTTTACACGTGTCCAAGCCATCGCAGTCTTGCTTCCCTATTCTTATTAGCCACAAGGGCTACCTTGAGCTTCTTCCGAATGGTCTCATTCCTAGTCTTATCACTCCTGGTATGCCCACAGATCCATCTCAACATCCTCATCTCCGCGACCTGGATTTCTGGACATGTGAGTTTTTGATTGGCCGACACTCCACCTCATATAGCAAAGACGGTCTAACCACCATCCTGTGAAACTTACCTTTGAGTTTATATGGTATCTTTTTATCACACAATACTCTAGAGGCAAGCCTCAATTTCGTCCATGCTGCCCTAATACGGTGTGTGACATCATCGTCAATGTCGCCACTACTCTGGATGATGGACCCAAGATATTTAATGTCTTCCCTCTTGGGAATAGGTTGAGTGGCAAGCCTCACATCAACGTCTACTTTATCCCTCGCCACACTGAATTTGCACTCTAAGTATTCTGTTTTGGTCCTGTTCATGAGTAGTTGTAGTATAATAACTATAATAATACAACAACAACAACATACCCAGTGTGTCCTCTGTGAGATCAAGCTCTGCCATATCATGTCTAATCACCTCCCCCAGTACTTCTTCGGTTTACCTCTACCTCTCTGTGTAGCTCCTAAAACTAACCTCTCGCACCTCCTAACAGGAGCATCGGTACTCCTTCTCTGCACATTGTCCAAACCATCGCAGTCTCGCTTTCCTCATTATTTGTATACTCCCCCTGTCCCATTTATGTGGCTCTCTGCACATTGTCCAAACCATCGCAGTCTCGCTTTCCTCATTATTTGTATACTCCCCCTGTCCCATTTATGTGGCACCCTATCCTTTTTAGTCCGTTCCCAAAAAAAATGTCACTTTACTCTAATCGGAAACAATTTACTTTTAACATTCTCTTTTTACCCTTAGTGCATCACACGGGTACATATACTAGTTAGATAATATAAGTAGTTCTTGTATTCTTTGCCTTCTAAATCTTTAATTGATTAAGTTTTTCAACCAGCTGCACAGTTTGGATTATCTTCATTTAAATTGAGATTTTGAACACAAGGAAATGATCTTATGAAGTGACAAATCTCAGATGTTTGCTTGATAGCGAGAGAAGTGGAACGTATATTTCCTTCTGCCTTTTGTAGGATCAAGGGGTTGTATGCTTTGTTCTAAGGTACTAATAGTAGCTTCCCATGGTCAATCAGTTTTTGATTAAAATATTGGCAGGGGAGTGCTACGCTTTCATAATACCTCTAATTGTTAACTTTTTACCTGTCTGTCCTCCAACCGCAAAGAAGAGCTTTTAAACTTTTTTTTATCTCCTTCGAGGTGAAAATTCTCCAAATGGGATACTTCTCCAGAATTTCTTATAAGCTTCCCTACGGCTCCCAAAAAATAGTTAGTAGGCTATTTTCTGGTTCCTAAATTGGACTGCATCAGTCATTCTTTTCCAAATATCAATGACTATGAGTATATGCTCTTCCACTTAAAGCTTTGAAGAAATACGAAGTTTGGTTGCCCAAGTGAGTGACCTAGCAGTTGGAATGTGATAACCGTGGGAACCAAGTTTTGAATTCCAACTACAATACTTGGTGGACAAATTTACCCGGTGTCAATACCTTATTGGTTACTACCTTTGTCCTTTAGCCTTTAATTCAGATTATTGTCCTAGTTCTTTTATATGTATTGCACTTATATAGTTCTTTTCATGTTAGTTACTATTGTTTCTATTTTATTAGTATTCTATAAAGTGACACTATTGTCTTATTGTGCCAAATTGTTGGAGAAGTCATATAATTATTTTATGAGATTTTCTTATTGGGTAAACTAAAAACAAACTGTTAAGGACCAAAAATCGATAAATCAAAAATCGAGAAAAAAGATCTTATTGGTTTGATTATTGATCTAGCATGTTTAAAAATTGAAAATTGAACAGAACCGAACAGACCGATGCACACCCCTACTTGGGTCTATTATCCAAAGCAACAGGGAGATAGGCGATGATGTCACACATTGTATGGGTGCAAGGTGGATGAAATGGAGGCTTGCATCTAGAGTCCTGTGCCACGAAAACTTAAAGGTAAGTTATACAGAAGAGTGGTTGGATCGGCTATGATGAATGGCATCAAGTGTTGGCTAGTCAAGAACTCCCATATTCAGAAGATAAAATTTGAGAAGATGGGAGTGTTGTGATGAATGTGTGGGTATAATCGGAAAAATAAAATTAGGAATGAAGATATTCAAAGGTAAGATTGACCTTGATAGAGGACCAAATGTGGTAAACGAGATTGAGATGATTTGGGCATGTGTAAAGGAGATGGACGGATGTCTCAGTGCAGAGGTGTGGGAGGTTCACAATGGATGTTTTTAAGAGAAGGTAGAGGCAGGTTGAAGAAGTATGGTTTAGAGGCTATTAGACATAGCATGAACCAACCTTAGATTATCGAGGACATGACTTTAGATAGGAGGTTACGAAGGACCCATTAGGATAAGAGGTCAGTTAAATAGTTTAACATTGTCTTGTCTATTGTTATATACTATTAGCCGTACTGTTAGTCTTAATATTACTCCTGTAGTTTCTTTGTCCTTTGTGTTTGGTTATTATCTGTAGTTCTTTTTCCTCTTCGATTATCATTTTATCTTGTTATGACTACTGTGTAGGATGATTTGTCAAGTTGTCTAGTATTTTGCCACGATTTTCTTTATTTCCATTATTTCTTTCTCTATACTGCTTTGGTTTGTTTTTCCTTTAATTGAGGGTCTATCGAAAACAACCTCTCTACTTCCAAGATAGCGGTAAGGTTTTTGTACACTTTACCCTCCCCAAACCCAACTTTGTGGGATTGTACTGCATATGTTGTTATATATTAAATAGAGAGATTGAACCATGTGTTGTAAATTGTTGTCTTATCATCTTTGTTTCTTTCTTTTTTGGACTCTGGATGAGTGTGGATATTGCTTAATGGCTGACTAGTATGCTTTATGTTTATTTGCCACTTTGTGAAAGTTTCGGCCAACAAATTTGCATGTTGTTTGTTCAGGTCCTTGTTATGACCCCTCAAATACTGCTAGATAATCTTTCCCACTGCTATATCAGGATTGAATTTATTGCTCTGCTGATATTTGATGAGTGTCATTATGCACAAGTTGAGAGCAATCATCCTTATGCTGAGATTATGAAGGTAATTAGCTGATCTGATGTTATACACTGGCAAACATGCTTTATTTTTTGTATAATAGCCTAGTTATTCATGTGTATTATTCTTGGACAGATATTTTACAAACCTGATGTAGTAAAAGTGCCCCGTATATTTGGCATGACTGCATCTCCAATATCAGGGAAAGGTAATATTATTGTTATAAGAGTTTATGCAGTAATATGTCCTAACTTTTTCTAACTAGCTGGATCCAATCAGATACTAGGTTATCAGTAATTTTATATGTTGCCTTGTGTTTTTAATTTGACAAATCGTTCTTTTACAAGGTATATAAATTTATTAATCTTGGCCAAAGAATTTGACAAACAGAGTGCGTGTAAGATGTGATGAGATTGTCATGGAATGTAACATTTATGAGATTCTACATGGTCATTTCCGGCAGAGTGATATAAAATTGCTAGGGATTGACTTGGAACTAAGACTTGAGGTTTACATAATGCCATCCAGATTCAGGAAACCCTTCCTCCTTGATTGTTTTCTCTTTTTTGGTTTCCTGGAGTCAAATTTTTTCGGCAATGTTCTACTCATACGAAACCAAAAAGTTTTTTCAACTTGTGAAATCTTTAACTATTACTTTGTTGTGATGAATTCTACCCTCCCCAGACCCCACTTGTGGGGTTCCATTGGGTATGTTGTTGTTGTTATTGTAAAATTGATCAAATTGACACTGAAAACTGTATACTGACAGTAAATTGGGGAGGCATTATCTGTGTTAGTCATTAACATATGGTTCTGATGTATGGTACCTGCAGAACCTGTACTTCGCTATGGCTGTACTTAGGACTTACAATATTAACCTGATCTTTTCTTTTAAAGAAATCTCCAACGATCTCTTTTAGATGTTACTTTTAACTCATTGATGTTGGAAGTACAAATTGGGGACTGCTTTTGCTGTTCATCATTGACAGATAAGCTGTAGTTCATTGCGGCTGTCTAATTTAACCTTGTAATGACTGAAAAGTATCTCTATGTCTCTAATCTGCAGATGTTTAGAATTTTACCCCCTTACACATGACATTATGCATATACGTAAACGATTTCTGTTTGGAGAAGTTCATGACTTGTATGAATTCTATTTAAAAATGGGATCAACAGAAGTTGAAGGAGGTGTTATCAGAAAATAAGTTTGAAAATGCGTGCAAATTTTCTGACTAATGAAAAAAAGTTACCTGATCTCTGGGGTTTGTGAAATGAACCCCCGCTTTCCATGATATGCATTGATCAATTCAAGGATTCTTATGAGATCAATTGTGGTGACAGATTGGTAGTTCTTGCTATCTGATCTTTGCTCTTAAGTCTTAATACCGATCATTCTGCCGGGAGAAACTGGTATATCTATCCTTTAAGCTACATTTGTTTTTGGACACTCCTCAACTCTCTTGACATTATGTTATCTTGTTACTATTGCAGGTGCTACTGTTGAAGGCCTTGAGACCTTACTTCGCTCTAAGGTGCTACTATTCTATACAGAAGCTTTATTTTCCTAGATCAATAAAATGATTTTACTTTTTTATAAAAAGAAAAAAGAAACTATAGTTATCACAGTTGCCTCACATCATTGTTGTGGGAACAAATGAAGTCCAAAAGAAGTTGCTTGCGAAGGATGGATTTCTGTCATAGGTTAATTAGTTCTAGGATTTTCTAAGAACTGTCTTAAGATTTGATTCCAATTTCTGTAGCTATCATTTTTTATCCCAGGTCTCTCGTTGTGGGTATATCATTGTTCGGTAACAAAGTACTGCTGCCAAGCCTGGCAGCATTTTACCTAATGGGCTTGGCAGCCATCCTTGGTTCATGCCTATAGTGGTTTCATCTTCACCATATTTCTCTTTCTTGGTTGCCCAAGTGCAGCTAATGCTGTCTATCTCATGGTCTTAACCACAGTGCTTTGGACTTCTTCCCGTTTTGTGTTGCAGATGCGGGAGGGTAGGTGGAAGTAGGTACATTAACATTTGTGTAGTTTAATTTCTCGTCTTTATATAATCACAGGTGTATTCTGTTGAAGACAAGGATGAATTGGAAAAGTTTGTTGCATCACCCAAGGTGAATGTGTACCGCTATGGTCCTGGCTCCTCATGCCTTATGATGGCTTATTCTCAGAAGCTTGAAGAGATAAAGCACCAGGTATTATCTGGTCAGAAATTAAGATGGCTTTTCTAATAGTCTTTGACTAAATATTCTCTAGTTTTTTTTTTATGATTCGACAGTGTGTAAAGGAGCTTAACAAGAAAGCAGTTGACAGCACTCTCAGGAACACAAAAAAGATGCTCAAGAGACTGCATGGACATCTTATATTTTCTCTGGAAAACCTAGGTGTTTTGGGGGCATTGCAGGTTTTGTTGCACTTCTTGTTGTTTATCCCCCAAGACCTTTTTCACATGCCCTGATCTTTCGTGACTCTGAGTTTTAAAGATTGAATCAGAAACTTTTTGTTGAACTCGAATTTTACTCATGTTCCCAACTATATTGGGGAAAAAAAGGAGCAAGGGAGATCTGGTCCGCCTTGCCACACCCCCAACAGGCAAACAGTATAAATGGTCTTTTTACTCAAGGCTTGACCAGACTCCTCAGCGCTCTGCAAAATTAAAATAAGTGTGTGTGGACGGGTTTGAAAAGTTTCAGAAACAAGTTAGTGTTGTGAGTTTGTGCACTTTATAGACTCTGTTGATCTGACATAGAATTTTTGGCAGATAGGTGTAGATTCTTCTGTTCTCTTCTTGTTTTTACTTTAATACTGCTGCTGAAATTGTATCTGTGGACATCTTTGTGGTACTTTAGTTTTTGTCTGTATGTGTGCTTTTCGTGTATATATATTAAGAATTTCAGCTGGAATGCCCACATGTGTTACCCTAGATTTGGTATTACAGCTTTTCTCGGACTTAAGGGCGAGCCCGGAGCACTAAGCTCCCGCTATGCGCAGGGTCCGGGGAAGGGCCCGACCACAAGGGTCTATTAAAAGAGATTAATTTCAGTAAAATATGATGCTGCATGAATATCTAGAATATTGTTGGGTTCCCTAGTCATGATTAGCATAATTTAAGCACTACTAATTCTCTGGGAAGTAATCACAATTTATCTTTTCCTAACCTGTAAGATTTACAGTTGGAAACTTAAATTCTGAGTTCCAACCTTTTTTTGGTGAAGGCTAGTTGCATCCTCTTAAAGGGGGATCACTATGAGCGCAATCAGATGGTGGAAGCTGAAGTTAATGCTAGTGATGACTCTTTATGTGACAAGTATCTGAGTCAGGTTGACAGAGTCTTTACTTCTGGTTGTGCTGAAGGTATGTTTTATTCTATTCTGGGTTCCTATTTTGTAGTTTTTGTATTCTTTCCATCATTACAAGGATTCTTATGAGTTCCAGTTTGGATAGTATTTACTGGCCTGATCTGAGATTATTTCTAGAAATGAAATCAGGAGGCCTGATCATATCGTCTGACTTTTACTGGGCCAGCCCACACTAGGGTTATGACTCTTACTGGGGAGGCCCAAACTAGGGGAAATAAAATCAGCAGCAGTAAAGGAAAAGTCCAGAAAGGGATAGCTCCAAGAGGTCTAAATAATGGTCATTATGCCAAAGGCCCAGCTAGAAACAAACATATGCAAAACTCCAGAACTTCACTTGTTTGGAGAGCTTCTGCCTCCAAGATTGATCCTTGCATTCATAGATCTTCTCCTCCCTTCCTTGAACAAACCACTTCTGACCCCTTGGAAATTCAAGCTTCCAAATTTAGAGATTCGGAGCCATCTGATGCCGCACCTTCACAGTTGGAGGCAGACGATGAAGCAGACCCTTTAATTATGCCCACTACAGCTTGCAAAACAGACTCACTTCTTTAGCCAGACTCGCATCCTGAGGAGTTGGACTCAGATCTCTCTTCTAGTTCTCTCAACAATTTCTTACCACTGACTTGGCACGGGTGGTGATCAACTGCAAATTATTGATACACCCGAGGTGGTGGAAACTTCTAAATGGTCCAAATTTACAATGATGAAAGCTTGCGAGACTTTGAGGGTCAATGTAACAGGGTTTGAGCATGAAATCCTGGACATCATACTTCGAATGGAGGAAAGGAGAAAACGTCAGCTTCAAGAACAAAAGATGAAAACAGGGGATACCAGAAAAAAAGGAAAAATAAAGCAGATACTGAATTAAAAAAATTGGCTTGGGTCTTCAAGAGGGCGGCGGGAAGAAGGAAAGGGGCAGGTCTAACAAAGCTCATTCCAGATGAGAGTCAAAACAATCATCTGGAATGTGCAGGGACTCAATTAATAAAAATAAGAGAAGCACCTTGAGATCCCTTATTCATAAAGGGGGAGCAAACATCATTTCTTTACAGGAAACTAAAATAGAGGAATGGAACACTTATTTAATTCGACAAATTTGGGGAAATAGGTGTATCGCTTGGGCTGAACTCAAGGCAATTGGTACAAAAGTGGGGATTCTCATAATGTGGGACAAAAAAGTATGGAATTGTGTTGACTCTGAAGATGGAATCTTCTCTCTTTCATGTAGATTTGAGAGTCTTAATGAAGATTATAAATGGATCTTATCAGGGGTTTATGGGCCACATACAAATCCAGAACGAGAAGAACTTTGGAATGAACTAGCTGCTATTAGAGGTTTGTGGTCTGATTTGTGGGTAATTGGAGGGGATGTCAATGTATGCAGGCTTAAGGAGGAAAGACTGAATTGTACCAGAAGATCAAGAGCCATGGTGGGCTTTTCTGACACCATTCAAGACTTAGAATTGATTGATCCTCCTCTGCAAGGGGCTCAATTCACCTGGTCAAGAGGAGAGTATTCTCTCCAAGCTACTAGAATCGGTAGGTTTCTAATCTCACCTGAATGGAGAAAAACCTTCAATGCTATTAAACAATTTCCACCGCCTAGAGTGTTCTCTGGCCACAAGCCTAATATCTTGGAAAGTGGGGACAGGGATGCTTCACCCTCTTACTTTAATTAAATTTGAGAATATGTGGCTATAAGCAGATGGTTTCCTAGACATGGCAAGGTTGGTAGAATTCCCCCCCCCCAATTTTGTCCTGATCCAGAAGCTAAGACACTTAAAAGGAGGAAATACCTAAATGGAATAAAGAGGTTTTTGGTAGGCTTGATACTCAAAGACACAAAGCTCTCATGGGACTGGGGAAGTTGGACCAAATTGCTGAGCAAAGACCTCATACTACAGAGGAGAACTTGAAGTCACTTGATCTTAAAATTGAGATTCAACGGATTGCCACTGCTGAAGAGATCTCATGGAGGCAAAAGTCTAGGTGCTTATGGCTGAAAGAAGGTGATAGAAATACTAAAATTCTTTCAAAGAATGGCCAATTCTCACAGGAGGAGTAATTGTATTGATAGACTGAGGATAGTGATTTTCTAATTGAGGACAAGAGGTTGATTAAGGAAGGTATTCTAGATTATTGCCAAAAGTTATTCCAGGAGGAAGAGACATGAAGACCTTCAGCTGATTTTGAGGGACTCTCCACTATCAGTGCTATAGAAAAAGAGGAGCTTGAGCTTCCTTTCAGTGATCAGGAAGTGTTGGAAGCCCTTAAGTCTTGTGCTCCAGACGAAGCCCCAGGCCCTGCTGGCTTCACCATGGCATTCTTTCAAAGATCGTGGAGCTCCATCAAATCTGACCTAATGGGAGCACTTAACTTCTTCCATCAGAATTGCCAAATGGTGAGGTCTGGCAATGCTTCCTTCATTGCCTCATCCCAAAGAAGAAAGGACCACTGGAACTTAGAGATTATAGGGCTATAAGTCTTATAGGCAGTGTCTACAAAATATTGGCAAAGACTCTAGCAGAGAGGGTTTAAAAAGTGGTATGCTCTCTAATCTCTGGACAACAGAGTGCATTCATGAAGAATAGGCAAATCACTGATGCTTCCATGATTGCCAATGAAGTTCTAGACTGGAAATTCAGAAGTGGAGAAGTTGGGATCCTATGTAAACCCTATATAGAGAAGCCTTTTGATCAACTGAATTGGGCATACTTAATCAACATCTTAAAGCAAATGGGGTTCAGATATAGGTGAATCAAATGGATCTTTTTTTGCATCACAACAGTGAAACTATCGATTTTACTTGTTAGTGAACAGGAGTACTGTGGGCTTTTTCTCCTCTAAAAAGGGGCTAAGGCTGGGGGATCCGTTATCCCCTTTCCTTTTTTATCTTGGCAATGCAAGGACTCTCACAAATGCTAGCAAAGGCCACAGAGCTACAGTGGATTCAAGGGTCGGGGATCCTTCCACTACACTCACTGCTTCTCATCTACTTTAAGCAGATGACACCTTGATCTTTTGTGGAGCAGATTGTCTACACTCTACAAATATGCAACCTTAACATCAACATGATTTTTGAATCTATCTCTGGGCTTCACATCAACATGCTCAAAAGCATCGTATATCCTGTCAATGAGGTCTCCAGTATAGAGGAACTAGCTGACATCCTCAGCTGCAACATAGGCGCCTTCCCTACCATTTATTTGGGCCTGCCGTTAGGTGCTAAATTCAAATCCTCTGAGATTTGGACCGAAGTAATTGAAAGATGGAGAAGAGCCTAGCCACATGGCAGCTTCACTACCTATCTATTGGAGGCAAACTCACACTAACCAACAGTTTTGTGGACAACATTCCTACCTACTATATGTCTATTTTCTTTGCCAAGCTTGGCCTTGAAGAAAAAAGACAGATTAAGAAGGAAGATTCTTGAGGGAAGGTAGTAGCCAAACTCATAAGTTATCTATGGTGAAATGGCAAAATGTTTTTCTACCCAAGGTCCAAGGGGTTTGGTAATTAGAGACCTAAAGATACACAACAAATGCCTGCTCATGAAAGTGGCTTTGGATGTATGGGCAAACTGAGGCAGGGTATTGGGAGGACGTTATCAAAGCAAAATAATATGAATCAAGAATAACTTGCAGATTGTGGTGGGCAGAGGGGACAACAAAGTTTTGGTCAGATAATTGGTGTGGAGATAGGATCCTAAAAGACATTTCCCGGTCATTCTCAATATGCACAAATACTAATAGCTTATAGAACAGATGTGGTCACCACAAGGTTGGAATCTGGTATTTAGAAGGCTACTAAGTGACTGGGAGATTAATAGAGTGGCACAACTTTGAGCTTGATTGGTGGGATCCCTGGTACTACTTAGAGCCAGACATATTACTGTGGGGACATCACAAAGATGGGGTATTTTTGGTGAACAGACTATATAATTGGTGGCTCAGAAGAAGCGCAGGAAGATCCATTGGACCTTGGAACACAATTTGGGAAAGTGAAGCTCCTGTTAAGGTGAAGTGCTTCACTTGGTTGGTTGCTAGGAAAAGTTGTCTGATCCACGAGGCAATGCAGAAGAGGGTTATCAGCATAGCATCCAGATGCCTCCTCTGTAAAGAGGCTCTGGGACTAACAAACATCTTGTCATGCATTGTAAGAAGATAACTGCTCAGGTGTGGGCTATGTTTATAAGACCTCTGACCTCCTAAGCTGCTGGATCAAAAGGGTGGCAGCAAGAGTTAGAAAAAGATAGTGGAGAACAGTTCCAGCATGTATCTGGTGGATTATATGGAAAGAAAGGAAGCTGAGAATTTTTAAAGAATGAAGTTATCAATACAGAATATCAAATGGAAAGTAACTACTACCCTAGGCTTTTGGTGTAAAGAGCAGGATATAGAAGAAGAGATCCGGTTAGTGGACTTCATAGGCTCTTTGTAAGTATTTCTTCTTTTTTCAGTTTCTCTCCTTTCTTGCAACAGTTTTTGAAGATGGCCAGCATAGCCCTTAATGCCGAGGAATACAAAAACTTACTAACTTCAAAAATAAATAAATTATGGAACCCATGATCACTGGAGTCCAAAGATGAGCCAAGATCCTCATGGTGTAGGGGTCTGGAAACACGTAAGTTACCAGGATGAGTTTCTACAGAAAGTTTTCTTCAAACCTGGCAATGGACTCAACATAAGATTCTGGTTAGACAAGTGGATTGGGGACACTATTTTGAAGGAGTCCTTTCCTTTGATGTTCCAGATAGCCACCAGCAAGGACGCCACAGTGGCCCAATACAGAGTTGACAATATTTGGTGTCCTATTTTCATAAGGAATCTGTAGGACTGGGAAATTAATGAACTTCTTCTCCTGCTACAAACACTGGAAAACTGTAACTTGGATGTTCACTATCCAGATAGACTGCTTTGGGGCAGCACTAAGGAAGGGTTCTACACTGTGATGGAAAGCTACAATTACCGGTGTGCCAAGCATATCTTAAGGACCAAGCAACCTCTAACGGTCTCCTGTTTTGCATGGATAGCCCTTCATAAGGCATGTTTAACACAAGACAACCTTAAGAATAAGGGCGTCATTCTCGTCAGTGGATGTCTTTTCTGTAATCAAGACAATGAATGTGTCAATCCTCTCTTTTGCACTGCCCCATAACAGTTGGCATTTCTTCTTCTCATTGTTTGGCAATGCGTTATGCCCCTCTCTGTCAGAGATGCTTATGCTAGCTGGATATGTCGAAGAGTTGACAATACCATTAAAAGTATCTGGAGAATGACCCCAAAGTAATTTTTTGGAGTATTTGGAAAGAGAGAAACTGCAGATGATTTGATGGAATATCAACTCCCATAAGCACCATTAAGACTAGGTGTTTAGTCGGTCTTTGTAATTGGCACCTTCTCTCACCTGTAAACAGTATGAATAATTTTTTGGATTTTGTTACCTCCCTAACTCTAGCATATTAGGGTTTTTAAGAGGGTTTATCTTTTTGGCTGCTTTACAGGTTTTTGTGCAGTTAGCGTCACATTAATTTCATGTTTGAAGCAACTCTATCTTTAGTTGTAACCATTGCATCTCCTTGATGCCTTTTTCTAATGCAATTTAATTACTTCACCAAAAAAAAAAAAGGAAAATGGTTCATTCTTCTTGAAACATATCAAAGAGGAAAAGAGGTCGTTCTTTTTCAAACAGAGGGAGTATATAATCTTTCTTAGAATAGGAATAGGAATAGTATCTAGAAATGACTCGATTCCCCTCTCTAGCCACACAGACTCTTCCCCGCTGATGTGATTGAACTTTAAACTCCCCAAATTAGGCCTCCGTGTCATTTCTTCTTTGATCCAAAGGTTTCAAGTTAAGCAGGACCAAAACGGAATACTTGGAGTGCAAATTCAGTGTTGAGAGGGATGAAGAGAACTGTGATGTGAGGCTTGCCACTCAACCTATCCCCACGAAGGAAAGCTTTAAGTATCTGGGGTCCATCTTCCAGAACTGTGATGTGAGGCTTGCCACTCAACCTATCCCCACGAAGGAGAGCTTTAAGTATCTGGGGTCCATCTTCCAGAACAGTGGTGATATCGACGATGATGTTACACACCGTATTGGGGCTGCATGGACCAAATGGAGACTGGCTTCTGGAGTATTATATGATAAGAAAATACCACCTAAACTTAATGGTAAGTTTTACAGAGTGGTGATTAGACCTTCTTTGTTGTATGGGCGGAGTGTTGGCCCATCAAAAATGCACATGTCCAGAAGATGCACGTTGCAGAGATGAGGATGTTAAGATGGATGTGTGGGCATAACAGGAGCGACAAGGTCAGGAATGAGTTCATTCGGGAGAAGCTAGAGGTGGCCCCGGTGGCTGAGAAGATGAGAGAAGCGAGACTACGATGGTTTGGACACCTGCAGAGAAGGAGTGTCGATGCTCCTGTTAGGAGATGCGAGAGATTAGTTTTAGGAGTCTTAGGTAGTGGTAAGTTCTGCGTACATTCTACCCTCCCCAAACCCCACTTGTGGGATTTCACTGGGTATGTTGTTGTTGTCATTTCTTCTTTGAACAAACAGTCATAACCGTTCACTTCCTCCTCCCACACATGCACAACCCCATTTATTTCCACACTCTATGAAGTTCCTTCTCCTATTTGAGACTACTGCCTTCTGAAAAAGTTTAGTTTTCGAGCCCCTTCGCCCAACCACACACTTCTATGAGCTGAAATTTAATCATACTTCACCCATCTCCTCCCCACTCACTTCTAATAATGCCATTTGACAGAATTTCCATTTTTGTTTCTTCCCACCAGCCCCTCCAAACATCCCTAGCCGCCACCATGTTTCTTCTACACCACGATTTGTTGCTCAGCTCTTTGTACCTCCACCGTAGACTAATTTTTCTGCAAGTGCTTAGCCGCCAACTCAACATCCCCTCTAGCCTCTAGCTTGATATTGTTCAAGAGCTCAATAACTTTCTCCTCCATCTTGAGGTTAGATGCAATGGAAAGTACACCTAAATATAGGCTTAAGTTGAAGTCAGTTCCTGCAAATATAGGCCTAAATACTGATTTGTGCCCACAGAGAAATTCTTAAGGACATAGCCATGCATGGGGAGATAGCTTGGAGACAGAGGTCCTGGGCCTCATGGCTTAAACATGGAGATAGAAACACCAGTTTCTTTCACGGGAACAACAAACCATCACAGAAGAGTCAACACCATTGATAAACTGAGAGTCAATGGAGTTGAAATTACAGAATTTGAGGAGATTAAAAGAAAAATTGTTGAATACTATGAGAAACTATACACAAACAAAAGAGTGGAGAGTCAACACCACTGATAAACTGAGAAGAGTCAACACCAGTTTCTTTCACAGGAACAACAAACCATCACAGAAGAGTCAACACCATTGATAAACTGAGAGTCAATGGAGTTGAAATTACAGAATCTTATTAAAAGAGAAATTGTTGAATACTATGAGAAACTATACACAGAAACAAAAGAATGGAGACCACAACTTGATATTAGAGAGAATTGATGCAGTGGATTGTAATCTCCTGGAGGCTTCTTTCGAGGAACATGAAATATTGGAGAGCATCAAGGCATGTGCAGGGGACAAAGCCCTTGGCCCAGATGGTTATACAATTGCATTCTTCGGTCATTGCTGGGATATTATCATACATAATTTGGTGGCTACTATACAGAATTCCATGCTAGAGGAACTTTTGAGAAGAGCATTAGTGCCACTTTTGTGGCACTTATTCCTAAGAAGGTAGGGGCAATTGAACTAAATGATATCAGACCCATCACTCTGGTTGGGGGAGTGTACAAGATAATCTCGAAACTGCTGGTAGAAAGATTGAGAAAACTCAATTCACAATCTAGTTGACAGGCAGGATGGCTTTTATAAAGGAAAGACTGATAATGGATGCTGTGATGATAGCAAATGAGCTGGTGGACTTGAGAGTGAATTGTAAACAGCCAGGAACATTATGCAAACTGGACATTCAGAAAGCATATGATCACCTGAATTGGAATTATCTAGTGGCCATGCTACAGAAGATGGGCTTTGGAGCTAAATGGATTAGATGGATCAAACTATGCATTAGCACAGTTAGATTTTCAGTCCTGATTAATAAAGTCCTGCTGGTTTTTTTACTTCCCAAAAGGGATTGAGGCAGGGGGATCCACTTTCACCTTTCTTGTTCATCCTAGCAATGGAGGGGATGAGTAATCTATTCAACACTGCAAAGATTACGAATTGGATCAGAAGTTTTCAAGTGCAAGATAGGGCAGACAACAACTTAGAAATCACCCACCTCCAGTATGCAGATGACACTTTAGTTTTTTGTGAAGCAACGAAGGAATAATTTTTTATTTTAAGGGCATCTTTATAGTTTTTGAAGCCGTTTTGATTGCATGTTAATTGGGGGAAAAGCTAGGTCTATCCTATCAATGAAGTGGTACAAATTGAAGAACTGGCTCTCACTCTGGGGGTCGAGGAGGGGAACTACCCACAATGTATCTGGGCATGCCTCTAGGGGCTAGAATTAAATCAAAAGAGCATTTAGTGTGGTGTGATAGAAAAGTGTGAGAGGAAATTAGCTATCTAGAAAGGCCAATACTTATCGGCGGGGGGGGGTTCACTTCCTCCTCCCACACATGCACAACCCCATTTATTTCCACACTCTATGAAGTTCCTTCTCCTATTTGAGACTACTGGGGGGGGGGACTAACTTTGATCAACGATGTATTGGATGCCCTACCTACAGATATGATGTCTATTTTTCCAGCATCAGCTAGTGTGATTCGAAGAATTGAGGTTGTCAGAAGAGCCTTTTTTTGGCAAGGTAATGAAGATAAGAGAGAGTATCTTGTCAAATGGGAAGAAATGGTTATAAGCAAGAAGATTTGGGTTTTGGGTTTGGGGGGGGGGTGGTTTAATTGAAACCTAAAATGTCACAACCAAAGCCTAATGATGAAGTGGCTCTGGAAGTTTGCATCTGCTGAAAAGTCACTGTGGAAGGAGGTCATTGCTGCAAAATATGGAATGGGGGATAAGTGGATGGCAACAGTGGTCCTCCCCATATGTGTCTAGTCTATGGAGATCCATCTGGGACCTATGGGATTTGATGCTGGAAAGAACTTGCTGCAGAGTGGGAAGTGGTAGAAAGGTGACTTTCTGGAAGGACAGATGGTGTGGACAGGTTTTCACTGAGTCCAAGGTTTCCTGACCTCTAAAACTTGTGGTAAATACAACAAGCAACCATAGGTGAACTGTGGAATGGTCAGGGCTGGAATTAACAATTATGGAGAGGCTTGAATGATTGGGACATGGATATAAGAGCAGAGTTCCAAGTCACTATTGATGAATTCAATGATCTGTCAGGGAAGAGGACTCACTGGTATGGAATGAGGAGTGCAAAGGGCATTTCACAGTTAATTCAGCTTACAACTACCTCAATATAATGGGCATTGAGGAAGTAGATTGGCCTTGGAAGATGATTCGGAAAACTAAGATACCATATAAAGTTAATTGCTTCACATGGCTGTTGGCTAAAGAGGCAATTTTGACACATGAGAACCTGAACACAAGGTTTTCACTTGTTCCAGGTATTTTTTGTGTGAAAAGCAGCGAGAGACGGTCAACCATCTCTTCTTACACTGCAAGTGGACAGATTAGCTTTGGCAGATGTTCACCACCATGAGGAAGATCATATGGGTGAAGCCAGGGAGGACCAAATAGGTCTTGAAGTGCTGGAACAGGGATGGAATTGCCGGAAGAACGGAGGAGAGATGGAAAATTGTCTCATCTTGTATATGGTGGACAGTTTGGCTAGAAAGGAATCAGAGATGTTTTGTGGGAAAACAGAGTTGCATCCATAGATTTAAGTTTAATTGTTTATCTTTGTACTTTTTGGTGTAAACAGGTAGTCTTTGACAATTCAGCGGCAATTAGTACTAGTATAAATTGGTTGTAAGTGAATATTATCAGGGGACTATGTAACTACAAACCTCTTGGTGGGATACTACACCTTTGTGGTAGTATACCTGTGGATATATAGAGTAACTGTTACCTTTCTCAAAAAAAAAAAAAGAAAAAAGAATGTCATCTGTTTTTAAGTCAAACTTATGTTTTCTCATGCAGATGGTATGAATCCTGATTTGGCACTCATGGAAGTTCTGAAGGAGCCTTACTTTTCCAAAAAGCTTTTACGTCTAATTGGAATCCTTTCCAACTTCGGGTTAGTCTTTTTGTTGCAAATTATTCAATTTGCTATTCCTGATCTCTATAACTATTCAGAATTAATATGTAGCTGGAAAGAGAACAGGTGATTCCACTTTGAGGGGCGTTCTTTGGATAACTGCATCCAATTATAATAAAATATAGTGAACTAAATATTGATAGTGAATTGATGTGATGACCTGTAAAAGTTCACTCTTTACGCATGTAAATATACTGTTAAAAAACTGGAAGCATAGATAATATTTTCTTTAAAATGGGGCTATATTTTTCTTATGAAAACTTTATATTCTTTTGAGTGCCATCTTCAAGCATAGTCCCAAAATTTCCATCTTGCTTCATAAAACTTCTCAAAAGAGTTTAGGTGGGAAGGAGATGCATCAATTAAATTGATATGTGACTATCAGGCTGCATTTCCTGTAAAAATGAAGCATATAATAGTAGGTTGCCATTTCATTTGATAAAAGGTTGAAATGGGTGCATTACATTTACGGCATGTTTCGTTTACTAGATGTTCAGTTACCAGATATTATTAGAAAGTCACTCTGGCATCAGCTATTAATTCCTTTCTCTATCAAAATATGTTTGAAGCAAAATTTCTTTCTACTTGCAAAGTGATTTTATTCTTAACGGTGTACTCTTTGCCCTAAAGAGCATAGTATAGGGCCTTTCCTGAGAAATATGGAATAATGCCATGATCACAATTTTATGTATTAATAGACAAGATCGGCTAGTTAACCTCTGTGCGTTTGCTCTCAAAGACGCTTAAAGAACACTACAAAGGGGCCTCTATGGTGAAACATGGGATTAATGCCCTGAATACAGGTATTCATAGTTTTGGGCCTACCAGCTAGTTAGCCTGTGTGCATTTGCTGTCCATTATAGTGGTATCATCTGAAACTACATCTTTCAACAGCTTACTGCTTTTGTTCATATTTCTTCCCTTAAAACTTTATTGTTAACAAGAATGGTTAGTGGTGATTGTTTGCCATCGTAATGCACCTTTATCAAACAGAAGTAATAAGAACATTTGATCTTGTTTGAAGTCAGTGTTGTATGTTTCTCACTGTCTTATCATACCTTTATCCATATCGTACAATAAAATGTTTCAGTTTGTTTGATGTTATGGATGTATGTTTCTTCTTCGTTGTTAGTTCAGTCGCTAAAGAAATCGACTCTATGTTCATATTCTGCATCTTTTTATCTCCCTCTCTTTATTTTCAGGGTACAACCAGATATGAAATGCATAATATTCGTCAATAGGATCGTGACTGCAAGGTCTCTTTCATATATTCTTCAGCATCTGAAAGTTTTATCTTCTTGGAAGTGTGGGTTTCTTGTAGGAGTCCACTCGGGACTGAAGAGTATGTCACGGAAAAATGCAGATATCATTCTCAATAAGTTTCGTTCTGGTGAGGTAATGCTCTTTTACTAGATTTTTTCTCTTGCTCGCTGAATTTTCTTAGCCAGAGGACCTTTGGGAGGGTGACTCCAAGTTTATGCATGTTTCTATCTCTAATAGTTTAGTATGAGATTGATTGCATATACTTTTGCTCAATTTGACAGCTCAATTTACTGGTTGCAACCAAAGTTGGCGAGGAAGGACTTGATATCCAGACATGCTGCCTTGTCATACGATTTGATCTTCCTGAAACTGTTGCCAGTTTTATACAGTCTAGAGGGCGTGCCCGCATGCCGAAGTCTGAATATGCATTTTTGGTTGATAGGTAGCTCTGAAGTTGATGCTTTTTGTACTTTCTTACCAGTCAAGTTCATCAGAGCAATATCTCTCACACAAACCTCTTGGCAGTGATAACCAAAAGGAGCTTGATTTAATTGAGCATTTTGAAAGAAATGAAGCTCAGATGAATGATGAGATCTCTTCCAGGAAATCTTGCACAGCAGTGGCGGATTTTCAGGAAAATATATACAAAGTAGATATGACTGGTGCAACCATCAGTTCTGCAGCAAGCATTTCGTTGGTTCACCGTTATTGCTCTAAGCTTCCACGTGATGAGTATGATCTTGTACTGAATTTCACTTGATATTTCTGCTTCTTTTTTTCCTAACTAGTCAAGTGTATGTGCTTTGCACGTGTGTATTGCGTTAATTAAAATATAATAAATGTATGTAAAAAAGAACAAATTCATATGTGTATGAATCATTAAGTACTAAACTTTAAAAAATAACGTAAAGTTTCATGATAACTCACCATCATACTAACAATTAAAAAGTAAAAGTCAATATAGGGAACACAATTTTGCCATTAATGTAAAAATTTAAATTATATTGGCAGATAGATGAAAGCACACTTTATACAATAAGGTAATATGAATACAACAACAACAACAACAACATACCCAGCGTAATCCCACAAGTGGGGTCTGGGGAGGGTAGAATGTACGCAGACCTTACCACTGCCTCATATGAATGACTTGAATTATTGACACTTGACGTGAAGAGCCTAAAAAAGTGAACACCATTATAATATAAGCATAATAACGTAACACAACTACTTACAACAAAAATTACTAATGATAGAAAGGATTAACTAGTTAGCTAAAAAAACATGAATATGTTTACACAAACATACATAGAAGAACTCACATGGATTAAAAATGTTCGGAGAATCATGAGAAACAATACTTGTACATTGACCAAGAAAGAGTAGATAAATTTTAAGCATTGAGGACCAACATATATCACAATCAACTATTTCCTAAATTATATTAATAATAATCATAGCCAAGATAGTGATCTCCAATAAAACAACCACAATATAAAGATTATTAAGAAAATTCATGAATTGTGCAAATCAATAAACATGCATAATAGTAGAAAAAACTCATGCCTAAAGTTCTCGGCCTAAAGTTTCATTAGTTTTTGTTAAGACATTATTACAAAAGAACTCACCATAGTTTCAGAAAGCATGTTTGACTTCATAAATCATCATCTAATTTTTTTAAGCAGATCGATAAGCAGTAGTCCTAAGTAAACTTTATCCTCAATAGATTGGTTCATAATTTCACCGTACTTGAATTTGCTTTTTTGTATTTAAAAGAATTCTAGTCCTTATTTTTACCTTTTTGAAAATATAGTTTATTCTTTCTATGTATATTTTAGGATTCCTTAGTTAAAATATATTTACTATTATCACATATTTTGGAGGAAAATAAGACAGAAAGGGAACACACATAAATCAAAGAAAATAAACAGAAGTAAATTCAATTCATAATCTCAAGTAAAGTTGATTATTGTACCTTTGGAAAAAAAAGAAGCACACAACCCTCCAATAAGGGTTGAGACGTTTTTCCAAGGAAAGTAGAAAACGTGTTTTAACCTTTCTTGTAGGTTTTGGTGTAAAAATATAATGCCCTTGAAAATATTGTGTCATTCCTAAAAAAGGACTCCTCAAGTCAAAAGGTTTGTGAAATTAGTTCAAATAAGAAAAGGTTTAAGAAACAAAATTGTAATCTATTTTAAAGATCTTAAACAACAACAACAACATACCCAGTAGAATCCCACAAGTGGGGTCTGGGGAGGGTCGGATGTACGCAGACCTTCCCACTACCTCATAGAAGTAGAGAGCTTGTTTCCTGGAAACCCTCGTCTCAAAAACCCATTGGCAGAATAAACTCGATATGACCAAAGGACTAAATTACCACCACCTCATAGAAGTAGAGAGGTTGTTTCCTGGGAACCCTCGTCTCAAAAACCCATTAGCAGAATAAACTAGATATGATAAAAAATAACCAAAGCAGACTAATAACCAAAGCACATGACAATACGTACATACGATACAATTACACAGAAACAACAAATAATTACAACACATATCATAGAAACACTACTACTCCACCCTACTATACCCCCACGACTAGATAACCACCTAACCCTACCAACCAATTAGCCTGCTACTCTAATACGCGACCTCCACTTCTTTCTATCTAGGGTTATGTCCTCAGTAAGATCAAGCTCTGCCATATCGTGTCTGATCACCTCCCCCAGTACTTCTTTGGTCTACCTCGACCCCTCCGTGTCGCTTCTAAAACAACCTCTCGCACCTCCTAACAGGAGCATTGATACTCCTTCTTTACACGTGTCTAAACCATCACAGTCTCGCTTCCCTCATCTTATCAGCCACCGGGGCCACCTCTAGCTTTTCCCGAATGGTCTCATTCCTAACCTTATCACTCATGGTGTGACCACATATCTATCTCAACATCCTCATATCTGCGACATGCATCTTCTGGACATGTGCATTTTTAACTGGCCAACACTTCACCCCATACAACCCTTCCTATCTGATAGAAAAGGATCCCATGATCCTGAACCGATCTTACCTGGAATCGCAAATCCCAAGTATACGTTTGTATAATTCGTTATATAATTCGCAGTTTCTGTATAGCATTTGTATATTTCGCTATACAATTTGTGCACACCATTTGTATTATACGCTATACAATTCACAATGTTTGTATATTTTACTATAAAATTTGATTCACGCACAATTTTTATATAAATCGTGTACAATATTTGTATAAATCACGCAAATTATACAAAATTTATACTGTAATTATAATTAAATATTTGTCATAAATAATAATTAATTTAAATTATAATTATGTTAGCCAAATAACTAGTATTTGATGGCTTATGCGTGGTTTTTTTTTTCTAAAAAGAAAATAACTGGCATTTACAATTTGTCAGCCAAAAAAAGTAATCAAATAAAAACAAAGAGAGAAAACAGAGAAAAAATCTATATACCTCTAAAACCCTAAACCCTGTCGCTGCTCGTTCTTTAACGCTCCTTGAGAGAACCGGCATTTAGATACCTCTCTCATCGTCTGATAATTTTACACATAATTTTGGTGCCCAAAAGAAGAGGAAGAGGCTACAATGGCGTCAGTGTCATTGAAGAAGAGCTACAAGTGTGTGCAGTCTCTGCAGCAATTCTACACAGGGGGACCTTATGCCGTTGCTTCAGATGAATCGTTTCTTGTATGTGCGTGTGATGAAAAGATAAAGATTGTCGATTTATCAAACGCTTCGATAAAATCTACCATAGAAGGTGATTCTGAAGCAGTCACAGCTCTTGCTCTTAGCCCTAATAATAATTTCCTCTTTTCCGCTAGTCATAGCCGACAGATTAGAGTTTGGGACCTTTCCACGCTCAAATGTCTACGCTCCTGGAAGGTAGTAATCTTCAAGTTTTTATTGATATTTAGTGTTTTTCTAGCTTGAATGTTGACACGGGTCTTTTACAGGGGCATGAAGGGCCTGTAATGGGCATGACTTGCGATGCATCAGGTGGATTGCTGGCAACAGCTGGGGCTGACAGGAAAGTTCTCGTATGGGATGTTGACGGAGGCTTTTGCACTCATTATTTCAAAGGTCACAAGGGGGTTGTCACCAGCATTATGTTTCATCCTGACCCGAATAGGCTGCTGGTGAGACTTGGATTGTTATAGTTACTGACTTGCATCCTTGTCATATTGAATTTGTAGAGGAATCACATTGTTTTTTCAGCTATCTGAGTGTCTATTTCCTGGTCCATTGGGCTTGCTGTAAGCCAATTCGCTGCAATGACTTTTTTTTTTCATACTTCCTTTGAACATATTTAAGGATTCGAAGCCATTTAATGTGCTATATGGACCCAGCTACTGCTACATTCCCAGTGCGGGTGTGTATAACTATTCCGTACGACTGAGGCAATCATTTACTCAAAGTATCACGCCTGTGGTACAACTACTCAACATGGGTATGTCAAGGCAACTGAAATATCTACACCAATGCGAAATAATATCATCCATTGTCACTGGTGCATGCATTTTTAATATTACAAATTGCACACCAAGAAAGTTGATTTATCCATCCCGGGGCCTAGCTCAAGTGACAAAGGGTGGAGGATTTGTGGCTGAGGTCACTGGTTCAAGCCCCACACCATGCAAAACGAAGCCTGGTATTTAATTGAAGTGGAGAAGGGTAGAGGGGCGGGCCATTGTCGACTGAGTTTCGAAGGCTGTGGTTGGTCCAAAGGGCTGGCCACAAACAAATTTCTCGGTTATCAAAAAATAGTTGATTTATCCTGCTAGATTTTATTTTGTGTCATTTTTTAATTTTTTAAATTTGTTACGGATATCAATTGCTTGTCATTATCCTTTGTGGATTTCACCTTTCTGGCTATAAGCCCAGATAGGGAAGGAGGATTTGCAAACTGTAGAGAGTCAACCTCCTGCGAAAACCTAGTCAAATGATGATAAATTCGCACAATAAGAATTGATATACAAGATTCATGTAGTCCACTTCAACTGAGATTGAGGTGTTGTAGCAGTTGTTATATGTATATCCAATTTTCTCATGACGCTCTCATGGTCTTTCATATCATTGTTTCAGCTGGAAATAGTGACTATTAACAAGTCCATGTGAGTCGGGGCTTTTGTCTTTTAAACACTATATATATAGTATTAGAATTCAAGGATGAAAATACGGGAGTTGTGAAAACCTCCCAATTTTAGCTGGTAAAGTTTTTGTTTCTAACAAATCACTGCTTATTGTTGAGTGCTTTTACTGTAGCTATCTATTAACTGAGTCATTTTGTACTTACTCCTCCATATTTGCTAAAATAAGTTTCTTCTAGTTATGTTATGCTGGACATTCTTAATTCTACCCTTTTAATCTCCGTTCTCTTCTCTTCTTGTTGAACTAATTGGCTCATCATTTATGTGTATGTCTAGCTCTTCTCTGGCGGTGATGATGGTTCTGTAAGGGTCTGGGATCTGACAAGGAAGAAATGTCTGTCTACTCTAGAGAAACATCAATCAGCTATCACTTCCATGGCAATATCTGAAGACGGATGGACTTTGCTTAGCTCAGGGAGAGACAAGGCATGTTCTCCTTTCACTTATCTGTTTTTCCCACTTCAAATTTTAGCTGGGCAAGCTTAGAATGACGAATTGTTTCTGAGATCATAAATAAATTATGAGGACTACAGGGAGTTTAGCTTTACCCATCACATGGACTTCAAATTTCCAAGTGTCTAAACAGAGAGTAGTAGTTTGCATCATGCAATGTATAAGTCGGTAAAGAACTTCTAACTAATTCCTAACAGAATTCTTCCCCCCAAAAAAGAAAAAAATCCTGGGTTTTCAGATTGGCATTAAGTTTTTTCCTTTAAAAAATGTTTTACCCCTCCCTAGGTGCTCCCACCTTTTTCTGCTCCCTTGGTAACTCAAACGTACAACCTTCAGGTTCGAAGTGAAGGGTGTTTACTATCTGAACGACACCCTTTTTTCAGATTGATTTTAAGTTATCAACAAAGGGAATGTCACCTTTCAGAATAGAAGAGATGAACATACTCCTAACAATGATTTAAACTCCTTTTCCTTTTTCGTTGAGAGGGTAGTTACTTGTGAGGGTATGCTTAATAAAAATTTGATCCATAGGGATTTCTGTATTCAATGCCCCCAATTCTGGCATGGCTGTAATTTTATCATTTTGCATCTTGGCATTCTCAAGGACCGGGTAATTTCTTCGATTTTTTTCATGCTGGCACAGTCACACAGAAATCTTTTCTGTTCGCCAAAACAATGCCATCTTAGTTTTTTGGTGGCCTATATTACATGCTAGCAGGGGCTTCTATCATACATATACCAATCAAATGTTTTTATTTAAAGTCATCAGCTTGGAAATGTTTTTTCCTTCTTTTTCCGATTCTTCTTCATGGTGACACCTCGAGTGCCAGTTAAAACACTTGCTGATAGACTAATGACAGGTTGTAAATTTGTGGAACTTACATGATTATGGCTGCATGACCACCATACCAATGTTTGAGTCACTTGAAGCAGTGTGTATAATTGGTCCAGAATCTCCTTTTGCTGCATCCTTGTCTTCGTCGACATATCCACAGACAAAGAAGAGAAGTGATGTAAAACATTTTCTTTTGAATTTTTAAAAATAACTATTTCAAATTTAAAATATTGAAGAAGCTCGATAACTAATTTATATTGTGGAGAGTAAAATTGGATGTCAATAGTGATCGAACATTTAAGCCAGTCAAATCTTGATAGATGCAGTAATTTATCTCTTTCGTTTCCATCTCAGATAACACATTCTCACAATCTTGTTTTAAGTGTTGTTCTTTTTATTTGTTGATTTGTTTTGCCGAAAGTAACACAACTTATCACGTACTGCTCATGTTATATATTCTCTTGAAGATGATGACTTAAAGCTTAGCTTTCAGTGATTATGCTTGTAGTTTATAAATCAGTACATACCCCAGTCTTATAGTAGACATTTCAGTCACGTGATTCCTCCATTTCTGTATGAGTCCATGACAATCTAAAACCAAAAGTAGGTGCAAACGAGATGCATGGTTTATGAAATTCTTGATAATTAACTTTTGGGCTCTTTACTTTAATTGTTCAAACTAAAATCTGATGAGAGAGGTCTTGGAATGAACTTCATTGGAAAAGTACTTGGAAACATTTGTCCTAGCCTTGGTGGACAAAATTATCGGGTACCTGTTGTTGGTGGGAGGTGACATGTATCCCATGAAATTAGTCAAGAAACAAGCAAGATGGCCCGAAGATCATGGTTATAAAAAAAAGGAGGATTTGGAATATGTGGAAATATAAGTTATTTAATGTATCAAATAGTTTATCTAATGTAAGTATGGTTTTCAGCACAACCCATGTACTGCTTTATGGAAATAAAAATAGTTACCAATCTCAAAAAAAAAAAAAAAGGTTTAGCTACCCCGCTCCTCCTCCACCCCCCCTTATTTCACCCTGAGAGTAGATATCTTAAGGTGATTTCCCACCCTTGGGGTATAGAAATCACCCATGAAATGAAGCTAGTTCAACATGTTGTGTGGCTGACCCAAAAAATTTATGGTAATGAAAAGCAAACCCCTATATGCATTATACACATTGTCTCTGTGAGAAATATTGGAGAAGAATATTATTGAATAGTGTCTACATTTTTACATTCACACTCGATTTGTCCACACTACATTACACTCATTTTCCAACTAGGACACTGCAATACAATCCTTTTCTAAGTAGGATTTATACTACTACTATTCCTATTCTAAGTAGGATTATATATACTTATTCTTATTCTAACACTCCACCTCAAGCTAGTGCATACTAGTTATATGTACCTAGATTGTTATGAATATAATTAATACGAGGACCGACGGAGGTCTTGGTGAGATGTTTGTAAGTTGATTACTCGACTTCACAAAATTGATAGTCACTCTCAATGTGTTTAGTCATCACATGAAATATTGGATTTGAAGCATAATGTTGATAAAACACAGAGTGATAAATTCTTGAAGTACAGTGTTGCCTTTATGTGACCAGGAGGTCATGGGTCCAAAAACTGCCTTTGGTAGAAATGCAAGGTAAGGCTACATACAATAGACCCTTGTGGTCGGGTCCTTCCCCAGACCCTGCGCATAGCGGGAGTTTTAGTGCACCGGGCTGACCCTTTTTTTAGTGTTGAACTTTCTAAGCCAATCTTGAGATGACAAGACTCTCAATAAAACACAGAGTGATAAATTCCTGAATTACAGTGTTGAACTTTCCAAGCGAATCTTATGAAGATTGTTTCAGATCATAGAGTGACCTACAAAATTGACGTATAACATAGAGAATTTGTTAGGTATTTTCTACCAAGATCGTAGAAGCTCTGGTACCACTTGTTAGGACTCACAAGAATTAGGTGTCGTAGCAAAACAACCTTGGAAGACCATGAGTATGAAAATAAACGATAAACATACCATGAAGACACAAATATTTAATAGTGGTTCAGTCAAGTACTTACTTAGTCCACTATATAAAAGAGAGTACACAGTATCATGTGAGAAATAACCTTGCACTACTCACTCAGAATACAAAGAGGTTCACGCAAGTATAAACATAACTCTTGTGACTCACCATTTCTTTCCTTACACAGAACTCTCTCACTCTTACGACTATATTATGAATGGTACCAAACCAGAAGAGATGTGCCAATATTTATAGAGTTATAGACATTTTCCTTCATTAAAAAGGATTCCATAAATATGGAGAATTTCTCTTTTCCTTTTTCTAAAAAAGAACCTCAATTATGGTAAGAAATTTAGGACGAATACCCGACAATTCCCCCTCCCCCCTCCGGCTAAATTCTCTGACAAAATGAACTTGCCCCACCTTCTTCATACAATCTTCAATAGGTTGAATTTCCTCTGTAAATTCTATGTCTTGCCACAGAGAACCTCTCTAGAAAAATTTCTCCAACAATCTTCATTACTGTCAAATAGGTTGCAACTAAAACTAAACCCGCCAAGGTGAACACTTGTTTTTAATCTCGCTCTGCTACCCTTTGAGAAATATTAGAGAAGAATATTATTAAATTGTGTCTACATTATTACATTGAGGCTCTATTTATAGACACTACATTAGACTCATTTTCCAACTAGGACACTACAATACAATCCTTTTTCCAAGTAGGATTCTATATACTATCTCTATTCCTGTTCTAAGTAGGATTGTATATACTTATTCCTATTCTAACAGTCTGCTAGGTTGAGCAGTTGGTACTTGTTGGGTGATATCGATTCAATGTTCTATAATATGTGAGGATTCGTTTTGCAGAACTTATTGAAGAGGAAGTACACAAGAATATGGTAAATGCATGATTAACTCTAAGCAAATGTATATGATTGATCTAACTGTGAGAAGGATCAAAGATGGAAGGGTGATTGGAAAAAAAAATGAAATACTAAAAATGAACTAAGTTAAAACAAAAATTAAGCAAGGGAGGATATGTGGTTAGTGTGTTCAGTTGAGAATTGTCCGAATTACCAGGTGCATGGTGAGGCTTGAACAGAACTTGTCAATATTGCTGGATAGATAATTTTATTAGTGGTGTGAAGAACTTCCCCAGCATTCTCTGTTCAATATTTTTGCTTCAATCCTTTTGGATTACTAAATCATTTAATTTGCTTGTGCAACAGGGCACTGTGCCTCTTTGAGCAGAAATCCTCCGATATTGCCGTAAGCTCTGGCGATGAAGATTCAAAGAGAGGCTTTATTTCTGCTTTGATTATGCCTGCAAGTCAGGAGTTACTTTGTGTTACAGCTGACCAGCAGTTTTTTATATATTATCCAGAGGAATCTGAAGGTAGTCTGAATCTACTTCTTAGGAAGAGGCTTGTTGGATACAATGAAGAGATTGTAGATATGAAATTTTTGGGCGATGAGGAACAGTTCCTTGCTGTTGCGACAAGTGTAGAGCAGGTCAGTTCTGCAATGTTTTCCTAGGTGTAAATTACTGAATGATGTATAGAATACGGCAGATAATGGCAAGGTTTGTGTGGCCCGTCTTGAAGTTGCTCTTCAGCATTTGACATCTTTGAACACTTCTGCTGAAAGTTGAATTTAATGACTTGTGGGGGGTTTATAGAGAACATTGTTTATTTAATTTGGCTATCAAAACCATGTTACGATATCATATTTGTGGATTATCGGGATTATTCATGAGATATATTCATCAATTGTTTTGCAGTAGTTTTTGGTTAGTTAAGTGGCCTTGAACTTTTATTGAGCCATATTGAGGACGTTGCTCTTTTCTCCATTCTCATTTGTTGTTTCACAACTGATGTGATCTTTGATATGCTTGACAGAAAAATGGTCGATGTTACTGTTTTTGCCTGCCATTTTTGATAAAAAATGATTCTTAATCCAAAAGTTGCTTTGGCCTCGGTTCTTAGAAATTTACTGTACCCATGAACATGTATCATTTATCTAAATGGATCTGTGAGAAAGCATGCATCAAAATGATTTACTCTATAATTTGTTCTTATAATTCTATACATTTTTGAAGAATATTGATGAATAAGAACTGAATAGATTTTTTAATGTTACGCATAGTGTTCTAAATCTAATAGTCCAAGCTGTTCTTCTTTATCTCTCCATTTATTTTAAAAGCCTCCTGTCTGGAGAGAAAGCATGTTAGTCTAGTACTCCTTTCTATTTATTTTTATGTGACACAAGAGTTAGAAATTGGCCTTGCCTGTATCAAAGTAATATTTGGAATTTACTTTTGAGTAAGCAGTCTTCACATCATTCTTTAATTTACACTCTTTTCTGAGTTGCTAAAAACTCTGCATATATACAGGTGCGAGTGTATGATCTTACATCAATGTCGTGCTCTTATGTCTTGGTTGGGCATACTGATGTAATTTTGTCCCTTGATACCTGTGTATCAAATACTGGAAGAACACTTATTGTAACAGGAAGCAAGGACAACACAGTAAGTCTATCTTATCTCTTTCTGCTCTTTAGACATGTGCAGCATTTGATGTATGCTTTTGCTTTTAATCTTTATCTGCTAGGTTTCCAATATGTGTTTTGCTATGCAAGACTAGTATCAAATTTTTTCTGCTATTCTGATTCTAGTGCTTCAATAGGTTAGGTTATGGGATTGCGAGAGCAAAGCTTGTGTTGGAGTTGGCATAGGTCACTTGGGAGCAGTTGGTGCTGTTGGTTTTTCAAAGAAACAGAGAAATTTCTTTGTGAGTGGTAGTAGGTAAATGATTATCTCTGAGGGCATGTCCGTCTTCTGCATATTGCATATAAATTTGTATTGAGAAAAGCATCTTAACAACCTTGGTCAATGCAAGTTGCATCTCAATGACATTTTAAGGAATCAAAATCATGTGTCCTAAAAAAATCTTTTTCAGCTTCATTGTTGAATTTACAAGTAGGAACTCATAAAAGCACATTTATAATGTTTGCTTTTAGAATCAGTTTACAATTAATTCTTTGACATGACTGTCCTCTAGTTGATCCTTTATAAGAATTAAAACTATAATGTTATACAAAGAACAAAGCCCAAAAAACCCACAGTTGAATGTGACTGAATGTTTTGGTGATGCGAACCTCCATGTTGTGAAGTGGATTGATCAGATCCGTGTGTCATTTGGCTCTTGAACAAACCCATCTACTCCTAGAGGTCTTGGTTATTATGCTCAACTTGTTTTTTTTTCTGAGTAAAAAAAAAAGATGGGTTAATTCTTAAAAGAAAAATCTGTTACGAGATGTTGATTGTTGAAGCAAAGTAGTTTAAAGTGTTCCCTTATCATATCTTCAAAAAATTTATTTCTTCTTTCTGCATTCTTTCAGTGACCGTACTCTAAAGGTATGGAATTTGGATTCCATCTCTGACAACAATGAAGAAGTTCTAACTTTGAAAGCAAAAGCAGTTGTGGCAGCACATGATAAGGATATTAACACCTTGGCGGTAGCACCAAATGACAGTCTTGTTTGCAGTGGGTCCCAGGTTTGTAATATCGAAACATCTGATTAAAGCTTGGCATAGAAGAGCTGCTGCAGGGGACATTTACATCTTATCCTTGTATATTTTTCTAAATCTTTATTCCGCTCTTGTCATATTACTAGGATCGTACTGCTTGCATATGGAGACTTCCAGAACTAGTACCAGTGGTCACACTGAAAGGGCATAAAAGGGGGATATGGTCTGTGGAGTTTTCGCCAGTTGATCAATGTGTGATGACAGCTTCTGGAGATAAGACGATAAAGATTTGGGCAATATCTGATGGATCTTGTTTGAGATCATTTGAAGGACATTCATCTAGTGTGTTAAGAGCGTCATTTCTCACCCATGGCACTCAGATTGTTTCTTGCGGTAACATGATATTCTGGAAGCCATTGTAGCTTTATGTAATTGTTGATTTGCTGTTCCTTGTCTCATGTTTTTGCTAAATAATGACCATTTCTCCAGGTGCTGATTGTTTGGTGAAGTTGTGGACAGTTAAGACCAATGAGTGTATTGCGACTTATGACCAACATGAGGCTAAGGTGCTCAAATTTATGTTAATTTATATCCATTTCTTGTAAACAAGCATTACATTATCTTTACCCTTGAAGATCCAATTATTCTGAATTGATGAGCACAGTTAATTTGGTTGTTGAGCTCCGCTATTGTTGATGTTTATACAACAATATTTGAGTGCATGACCAAAGATTGATGAATGTTTTTCTTAAACTGTTATTTGAATTTGACAATTCATTGACAACTGAGGAGCAAAGGTTGTGTCCTAGCCTGTTGATCGACGATTTGGTTCTCCAGTTAAAATTACCTGCATTTCTGAATGGTACTGAAATTTGAAAGAAGTGGAAGAATGGGCTGAGAAGCTCTGAGGAAAACATAAGAGAAAGCATGAATATTCAGTTCTCAAGTAGAGCTGTTTATGGACTTGGCATATTCTTGGATTTCACGTGCACTCTGCATGAAATTACCTCATTCGCTGCTGCATTCTGGTACCACATATTATTAGGTCCTTGAATGTGATTGTAAAATCTCTCTAGTGAGAGGTCAAATGTCTATTTGACTGAATAATTTTGCCGTTACTTCTAGTAAGCATTATCTTTACAATGATACGTGAGCTAATTCTGCTATCAGTGTTTTATACACAGAATAGTTGCTGACACTAGTTCATTTTGTTAATTCTAGTCAGTTGCTTCTCAGATTTTTGTCAAACAGATGGGATTGGTAATATCTTGTTTTCTTCTCTTAAACTTGTTCTCAAGATTTGGGCCCTGGCTGTTGGTAAGAAGACAGAAATGCTTGCAACTGGTGGTGGTGATGCAGTGATCAATTTGTGGCATGACTCAACAGCTTTAGATAAGGAGGAAGCTTTTCGTAAAGAAGTGAGTGATATCACCTTTTCTCTTGATATGATATTCATCAAACAACAGTGGTGGGTGTTACGTGATGTTAAGTAGTTCTGCCGAGGCATAGTTTCTGTGGGAGAAATGAGTTCTTTGTCAATGGGCGTTTTCATGCTCCGTTGAGGTACCAATGGCTTGATCACACTGGATTTTGTCTCCCAAATGTCTAGAGTAATTCTTGAAGAATGTTGCTTATGCTGTAGCTTTATAATTGCTTCAAGGAGTACTTGCAGTTAATCTATCAGATTAACAATATAGCGCTGTCACTCTTTGTCTGCCTTTCGAAATATTTTGAGAGGATCTGGGAACTATTTGTGTGAACAATTCAGGTTACCTATGGTTTTAGAGCCATATTAGTAAAATAGAGATAGTTTACTGGGTGCTATGAGCTGTTTTTCAAATTATATTATACATTAGTAAGAAAGAACGAGACCTGGTTTGTTTCTGATGTGGTTATGTCTGAAAATTTATTACAGAACTTCATGTGATGATATCAATATGTTGCTTGTGCAGGAGGAAGGCGTTCTAATGGGTCAAGAGCTAGAAAATGCTATAATAGATGCTGACTACACAAGAGCAATTCAGATTGCATTTGAGCTTCGCAGACCACATAAACTTCTAAATTTATTTGGCGAACTCTGCAGGTAGTCTTGACTTCTCCAGTTTCCCCCTTCCCCCCTCGTTTTTTTAGTGATGGCTCTATTTGTTTGCTTCATTTTTTGTTATCATGGTGAAAATGCTATTGTACCGCGGATTTCATCTTAACATCAAAGCTCTTGCCAGGAAGGGCGATATGGAAGATCATATAGGAAAAGCACTAAAGGCTTTTAGTAAGGAAGAGTTTGGCTTGCTTTTGGAATATATCCGGGAATGGAATACGAAGCCAAAGTTTTGTCATATTGGACAGTTTGTTCTTTCGCGGGTATACAGTATTCTCCCAGCTACCGAGATTATTAAGGTACCATTGTGTTTTCCCCTTTCATACTAAGTAGAAAATTTGGTCATAAAATTAGAAATAGAAGGTGTTCAAATGCTCAGTAGGTTCATTGCTATTTTCCATAAAAGTAAAGTCCACTAACTGGCCAGTGAAAACCTTGATAAACATTTCTCTGTTGCCTTGACGGGCCTTCAAAATGTTGTTATATGCTATAATCTCTATCAACAAAAAGTGATTTCGTATATTAGCTTGGTGTATTGATCTTCTCAGTGCTCAAGTTTTTTTCTTTTTTAGCAAGAATGTCCATTTAGTTTACATGCTTGATAAGACATACATTTGACTTGACTCTATAATGCCATGCTGTGCTCAAGGCTCTGGTTGTGTTGCAACTTTGCTCTACTTGAGACTAGTTTTACTTGCCTAATGCTTTCCTTAGAGATCTTACCCTTTTCCTTCTCACTATATAGGTACCGAATTTTACAGAACATCTTGAAGCTCTTGTTCCGTATTCTCAGAGGCATTTCAGTAGATTAGATAGATTAGTGAGAAGCCTATTCATGCTCCAGTACACTAAAGCTGGAATGTCAGTCATGGAGCCAGAAGGTAATGAGGGGAAGTTGGAGGACAAGGATACCAAACTTCCTAATGCTGCAGATATCGAGCAGTTAAGTGACATTACCTCAGCGGAGGAAGAGCAGCAACATAAAGAACTGAAAGAAAAGAGTTCTTCAAAAAAGCGAAAAAACAAGTCAAGACATGCTACTAGTAAGAAAGTGAAGTGTGGTGACTAACAAGTTTGATTCAGTGGCGTAAGCTGCTGCATTTTCCGATTAATTGAGCTAGTTCCTTCCCTATGTCGAGCTTGATGTTCCAGGTCTTCACTCAAATGCGTTGCACATGCAAAGCGCGGGAGGCATATCCGTCATCTCTTTTTTCTCTCCTGCCATTTTTTTTTATATAATAGCCTGTAGAATACATCAGTAATTTTCAACTACTGTAAAGATGTTGGGTAGCAAAGGAAATTTTTTGAGAGTGGTAGTTTACACTGACTGACCCCTTTGTATTTCAAGGCACTCATAATTATTGTTTATTTCAATTTTAATTTAGAGATGTTGGGTTCGAATTCTGGTATATAAATATTTTTCCTTTTAATGTGTTTTACAGAACTCCAATACGAGTATCAAATATATGACATGATAATTAAGGAAATGAAACTTATATGTCAAAAAATGGGAATATGATAGGCCATTGTATATGTATTATGTACATAGATATCCATGGCTATCCAGTTAATACGGATCTCATCATATGCTTATATTAATGACCGTTTGATTATGAATATTATTTTTTAACTTGTTTTTTTTGGAGTTGAGTTCCAAAAAGCATATTTGATCATTAAATATTTTTAGAATTTAAACTTGATCTTTTGTTCACTTTAAAATTCTGTTGACAAAATAACTATATTCATGAACGAACATAATTTTAATTTTTTTAAATATTATTTTCTTACAAAACAAATTTATTTTTTCGTATTTCATAATTTTCATGGTCAAATGAACTTATCTGAAGTTCTCTTTGCGTGAGGCATATTCTCACATTTCTTGCTTTGGAAAGTCGTGCCTATTCTTTATTAGGATAATATAAATCAAAAACAAAAGAGGAAAAATCAAATATTAGTACAATTATTTCATGACATTGATGTCTTATTTTATCTTGGAAACAAGAGAAAACTCCAATATAAATGTAATTTTCTATCTTCGTTCATTTTTTTTCTTGTCAACCTTTAAAAATTGAAGAGATAATTAAATAGAATTTTACATCGCCAAGAAATCAAGAATAACTTATTTTTCAACATATTATATTTATTACATTCAAAGGGTAATTTGGCAAAGTTATATAATTTGATTGTATAATTCTTTTTCTTACACAACAACACAATTTGAATTAGTAGCAAAAGTAAGTACTAAATAATTTCTTTTTTTCTTAAAATGTTGATGTAAAATCATCTTCCCTCCAATAGAAAATTTTGAAAAAAGACATTTAACGCAGACAGAAACAGCGCTGCGCGGAATATATGACTCATGCTCCTTTAAGTTCTTTAAATTTCGTGGGTGGTGTAGCTACCGAGATCAATGCAGTCAATTATGTCTCTCTTAGAAGTTGTTTAGCTACCTTTCACTTTTTCTTAAGGGTTATGTCGAACCTTATCATGACAACTAAAATGGGACAAAACAACAATAACATACCCAGTGAAATTCCACAAGTGAGGTCTAGGGAGGGTATAATGTACATAGACCTTACCACTACTTCATAGAGATAGAGATGCTGTTTTCGAAAGACCCTCGTCTCAAAAATATCAAACCTCATAAGTAGAAGATGCTAGATATGATTAAAAAAAAAAGGAAAGGAAAAGGAAAAGGAAAAGATTGAAGTAGAAAACAAATGATAGTATATAAATACAACAAAAGTAACAAATATAAACCAGACAATGACAACACAAGATATAAAGACACTACTAATCTTAATAACCTATTATATCACAAGGCTAGACATGTTCTTATCCCTACTAGCCTATTAACCTACTACCCTAATACATGACCTCCATTCTTTTTTATTTAAGGTCATATCCTTGGTGAGATGAAGTTTTGTCATATCCTATCTAATCATCTTCCCCTAATATTTTGTCGGTCTATCTCTACCCCTCCGCATGACTCCTAAATTCAATCCCTCCGCGTGACTCCTAAATTCAACCCCTCCGATCTCCTAACTAGAGCATCAGTACTCCTTCTCTGTACATGCTCAAACCATCGTAGTCTCGTTTCCCTCATCTTGTCAACCACAACTGCCACCCTAACTTCTCCCGAATAGTCTCATTCCTAGTCTTATCACCTTTGGTATGTCCATACATCCTCTCAACATTCTCATCTCTGCAACCTGCACCTTCTGGATATGTGAGTTTTTGACTGACCTGCACTTCACCCCATATAACAACGATGGTCTAATCACCATTTTATAAAACTTACCTTTAAGTTTAGGTGGTTCTTATCACACAATATTCCTGAGGCAATCCTCCACTTCACCATGCTGTCCCAAATATGATGTCTAACATCATCATCAATATTACCACTACCCTGAATGATGGACCCAAGATATTTAAAACTTCCTCTTTTGGGAATAGGTTGAGTGGCAAGTTTCATTTCAATGTCCGCTTCATCCCTCGCAACATTAAATTTACACTCAATGTATTTTGCTTCGGTCATGCTTAATTTGAACCCTTTGAATTTCAAAGTATATCTCCACACTTTAAACCTATCACTAACTCTATATCGAGTCTCATCAATCAGTAGTGGAGAGAGTTTTGATTAAAATAAATTATTCTTAATTTTTCTAATTTAATGGAGTGGACAAGTAAACCACATTATTGACTTATTCAAAAGAGACATTTGTCCAATGTAATCCATCTCCTTTGAGAACAATAAATAGTTGCACAAAATTAAAGTCTGGACAACAACACTCAACTAACTTTCCTCACAAAGTTGGTACGTTCCTTTTGACTACTTGTAACATTTATTTATAGTTTTGCGTGTGAACAGCACAGACTTCAAACTTCAAAATTTAAACATTCATGAATTTTGATCCACGAAAATACTTTTTCCGTCTCATATTATTAGAGTACTTTCTATTTTATTAAGAAATTATTAATACATTATTAAATTTTATCATTTTATCCTTCATTTATATCAATGTACGTGAGGGTAAAATAAAAAAAATAATTAATTTTATCATAACTTAGTAAGTATCCTTATAATATGAGATAAATATTTATAAAAATATGCTCTTATAATATAAAACGGAGAGAGTAATTAAAAGGACCTCATTTCTCTCTCTAATCTTTCTGTTTTCTGCTCATTGCCAGTGAGCTAAGCTTTTTTAATAGCCACACGAATAGTTGAAAGAATTTAATGCAGATTTATTATTACTCCTCTTTTGTATTATTTGTCAACTTTCCTTTTTTACGCCTATCTTAAAAAACCATACAAAAAAAAGGATGGTATACTCTTTCTAAAAGGTGAAACTTTATAATTGTCCACGTGACATCATTTTCGTTTTGATTTGTCTAAAAAATAATGTTACTTTACTCTAGTTAGAAACAATTTATTTTTTAAAATATTTTACTCTTTATGAAATGATTCTCAATCGCATAAATATTTAAAAATAATTTTAGATCACAAGTTTTAAAAATCTTTTCTTTTTTTGTTAAATACCATTCTAAATCAAAGAATATCATATAAAATGGGATGGAGAAATTAATATTTAGCGAGTGTTTAACTATGTTTGGTACTTTTATTGTGATATTTTAAAAGAACATTTTAGTTTTTGATTTCAAAGTGAAAATCACAGGAGTATTTGAAAATTAGAGCCGTGTTTAAGAATATAAATTAAAACTATTTTAAATCCTTTTTGTGAGTATTTTGAATAAAAAATATGAAAATATTCTTTTTTATGCATACTTAAGAAATCATAAAAAAAAAAAAAGGTGTAAAAACTCCTTCTGAAAGTTGGAACTGTAAAACATCTAGTAGGTATTTGATCATGTTTCGTTTCGTTGTGAAATTTGAAAAGTAGCTTTCATTTTCAAAATAAAAAATCGAATATAAATTGAAATTGTTTTTGACTTTTTGCAAGTATTTTGAGTGAAAAAGGTGAAAACATCTTTTTGTTGTTTTTTAAATTCTTGAAAGTTTTAAAATTAAGTTTATTTCAAAATTGCCCAGAAAATAGCTTCTCTATTTAGGTAGTGCGTACATTCTACCCTTCCCAGACCTCACTTGTGAAATTTCACTGGGTATGTTACTGTTGTTGTACTGAATTTTCAAATTTTATGGTCAATCAAAATTTTTTTTAAAAAAAAAAATCGTGTCCAAACTCATGGTTTGATTTTAAGGACAAAATCGAAAAAATTTAATTAATTTTATCTTAATTTTGTAAATAGATGAATAATTTGAAACGACTCGTTTAGTACCGTGGACAACTAATATTTGAGTAAAGATTCATGAAAGGCTGTTTGGTATAGGCTGTATCTAACAAACAAATTGTACAGTATTTGTTTGCCAACCATCTACTTAACTGCACACTCTTTAAATGTTATCCTATTTTTCTTCTTTAAATACCATCACTTTTTCTTTTTATCCTACTTGCATACCTTGTGTTTGTTGTTTTGCCTAGCTGAACTTGAGTTCTAAAGGGGTTGCCCAAATTAATTTTTTTAGTTGATTAACTCTGTTGTTGTGTAGTCATGATTATTGCAGCAGATTTCTATGATCAACAGGATTCAATGTTTTGTTCAAAAAGAGTTTGTGTGATGGATGCTGCTGGTCAGCTGGGATCTGCCATCGTCCATCGACTCTTGCTCAGAGGTTATACAGTCCACGCCGCTTTTCAAAATCATGGTTTGTCTCCAAACTTAATTTGTGGAATTACATTGTTATGTTATTGTGTTGTAGACATAACTTTTAGTGTTTATTGATATTAAATTTAGTATGAAGAATTACTACCTACTATACACAAATTTAACGGGGAGTCTTGTAATAATTGGTAAAGTTGTTGCCACGTGACCAAGAGGTCAAAGTTCAAGCCTCGAAAACAACCATTTGCAGAAATGCAAAGTAAGCCTGCGTACAACAGGCCCTTTTTCGGATCTTGCGCATAGCGAGAGCTTACAAGCTCATGACCTATGATGCTTGGACTCTTCAAAACTGTTACCGCCCTCGTATCTAATCCTGAAAAAAAGATAGCATTTTTTGGAGGATCTAACATAAGTCTGAGCAATATAGCTCATGACTATTCAATTAGTTGTTTTTCTTGGTGGAGTTGAAACAACTGTGGTAGTTGCTCATACCTGGTCTTAATTAGGCCTTTATTTCATCAAGTCTACCATTTTATTTTAAACTTTGAAACAGGACACCACACAAAAAGGGTGTAACCTTTTCCAATTTAAGTTGAGACCTTTTCTATTAAGTTATGGGATGAGTTGTGTGATTGGAGAGGTAGAGGTATGGTAGTGGCAGAGCCAGCATTTTCATCAAGGGTGTTTATACTTTTAGAACATGGGTGGATGATTTTTGTATCAAGGATGTTCAACAATTGATATATATCAAAATATCTATATATAACCTATATATTTGAAAAAAAATTCTGACGAAGGATGTTCATCTGACTATCTTTGGGTGAATGTAGCTCAGCCCCTGGCCACTTTAGGGGATTATACTTAAGTAAGTTGTTGTTGCTGTGTGATTGGATAGAGAAAGGTAAATAAAGAGCTGTCAAAGTAGTTCAGGCTTGAGATTTATGTATTATCATTGTTATTGATTCATAGTTGTATACTGATGATATTACTAACTGTAACATTTAATCTTTCTTTTTATGAACCTGTTAAGACCATCTGACCTATTCAAAGTTTATAAACTGAATCTTGAAATTGAAAATCTGACCCTAAAATTTTGATGATACAGATGAAATGCAATGTTTTAAGAGGAAATATGGTTGTGGCAATGTGGATAACAGCAAAAGCAAGAAATTGATATGTTTCCATGCTGACCCATTGGATTATCATAGCATAGTAGATGCTCTCAAAGGTTGCTGTGGTCTGTTTTACTCGTTCGAAACTCCCTCTGACTATCCTACCTACGACGTGAGTTATTCCACAAACTACTTGATTACAATATCTCATTGTACTTGGAATAGAGTGAAATAGAACATGAACCTGTAAGATCCTAAGCAGTAGGAGGAGCCCGATGTCATGGACCTAGAACTCTCGCTAAGACTCCCGTGCAGCACTTGTCAATTTGCTCATGTGTGGAACTTCCAAAATGAGGTTCTCTAGATTGAGGTCGATGTGTTAAGAGCTCGTCCAATTAACTAGATCATTGGGTTATGATGCAGGAATTGATGGGAGAAATGGAAGTCCGAGCAGCTCACAATGTGATGGAAGCCTGTGCACAAACTGACACCTTAAACAAGGTAGTTTTTACATCGTCTGCAACAGCTGTGTTATGGGGCACAAGGAAGAGGGACCAACATGACTCTCCTGTTGCTTCCCATTCTCATTTCTATGTCGATGAAAGAGACTGGACTGACATCAACTTTTGCAAAAAATACAAGGTAAATTACCTACTCAATCCTCCACAATTTGGCAACAACTAGAAACTAGTTGTGAAAGAACCTAGCTTTTATAAGCATCGATGGATTAAACCAATTTTATAAATAAGAAATGATGCATTTAAATAGAAGCATTGAACTGATAATTGAAAAAGGAAGGATAAGTTAAAAGCTTGCCCAAACAAAAACGTTTATAAGTCGAAAAGTCACAAGTTGAGGTAGACCAACTTATGGTTTTGGTTTATTTTGGCTTACAGACTTGACCTATAGGTACTTTTTATGTATAGAAAACACATAGATAAGCTAAAAAGTACTGCTTACTGTATCGTCTCTAAAGTCTAACATGAATTGGCATGACAGTTATGGCACGGGCTGTCAAAGACACAAGCGGAAAAAGCAGCGTGGGCATTGGCAATGGACAGAGGAGTGAACATGGTGTCCATAAATGGAGGATTATTAGTTCATCCAGACCTCAGTATACGAGAACCTTACTTGAAGGGAGCTGCAGAAATGTATGAAGATGGTGTGTTTGTTGCAGTGGACCTCAAGTTCTTGGTAGATGCCCATATGTGTGTGTTTGAGGATGTTTCCTCTTATGGACGATACTTATGCTTCAACAGAGTCATAAACTCCAGTAAAGACGCTGCCACACTAGCCAATATGCTTCTGCCTTCTTCCGCTTTATCAAAGACACAAAGGTAAATTTTATCATCATCCTTCATTCATAGTAACCACCACCAAGTTCATTCTACTTTTGGCTTACCATTTACGCGTGAACTGCAGTTTGGAGGACGATATTGTATACGAGCAAAGGATCAGCAACAAGAAACTAAATAAGCTGATGCTAGGATTTGATACTGGATTGGAAGTCCAAGTCAATTGATTAATGCCATCACTTTGTATAAAGCATGGCGCATACAGAACTAATCAAAGAATATTCTTTTGCTCCAAAGTCAAGTCAAATTCTTGATGGATTTTGGAGATTGAAGACCTCATTATAAGTTTATTACAATTCTTTTTTCCATTTGTCTGAAGAAATCTGTTACAAAATTTCACTTGCAAGAAAGTTGCATATAAAGAAAGCATAACAGAAATGTCAAATGACCAAACAGAAGTATTTTTTCATAGAGCCAAGCTTTGATATATGTAACAATAACTAGTAGTACCTATTCCACTTGAAAATTACTACAGAATGAAATCAATTGAAAATGGATTTCTTTTATAATCTGCCCACGCTTTCTATGTATATTATATGTTTTTTTATAACTATACTTCAATTTTTCGAAAACAACCTCTCTATCTCTATGAGGCAGTAGTAAGATCTGCGTATATTTTGCCCTTCCTAAACCTCACTTGTAGGATTCCACTAGATATGTTGTTGTATAACTATACTTCAATATAACAGGCCAAAAAATATCGAATCACACAAAAGAGACTCCGATTGAAAATGGAAGTTCATATCCTTACAGCTCATATTTAGTCCTGAATAACTGTCTCAAAAATAATCCTCAACAACTTGTTCCTCAACCAAACCACCTTTGAAACATTACTGGCAATTACCATACCAGAATTTTGTTACATTATGATAATACCATCTTCTTCCTATGTTTTCCACTCACTACTAAGGGAACCTTTCTCCATTACATTTTGACCCAGAATTACTACACCGGATAGGATATACACAACAAATAACTACAAACATCAACTTAGAACTTCTGACGGAACAACAAGGTTCAGACTAGTTGAAACATTTTTATTAAACCACTGCATCTCCATGATCAACGCCCATACGAGACTTTGTACGGACATCTCAGGCGCTTAATGACAGGGAAATTACCGAGGACAACTTGTACTTGCGTACTTTAGTTGAACCTTTTGGTTGAATTTTTATCTCAGTCCTGGAACGGACAGTGACTTCTTTCCAGTCAGAAGCTGATGCCCCTTCACCACGATAATCCCGAAGACAGTAGAGTACTTGGAGCTTGGAAGGAGCTGCAACTCCCAAAACAACAAAAGTATCTCTTAGATTCGAGGAAAATATGAACAGAGTATCCGGTTGACATGTATAACCACTAATCAAGTACAATCAGGTAAATGCATTTTCCAACTAATAGTTATTTTTCTTACCTACACCAAACATGCTTGTCTTCTGGATTGTCACTCTACTAACTTTTGATCTCTTGATGCTTCCCAATGCCCGAATATCTTCATTGTCCCCTTCGAACTCGAGAAACTCTCCAAGGACAAATTTATTACCTTTGAGCTCTAACCTGTATGTATCAGAATAATTTGAGTAAAATTTCCAAGTTGGTAATGCCTTCATATAAACTGCAACTCTGCAAGGATATATGCTAATTTCTTCCATAAGAAGAGGCAGAATGTCTACTAACTCATGAGCATCTGCATTATTGCTTTTCCAGAAATAGCTTTGATCTCCTTGATATTCTCTGTCTCTCTCTCCCCCTTCCCCGCCCAACCCCGGTACCAAAAAAAAGAAGAAGAAACACACACTCTGCAAACAAACACTTCTCTCGGGAATGGTGGGCTTTTATTAGCCAACATTCTCTTGCTTGATGCCATTCTTCCATGGCTGTTCAAGATCATACATTGCAAATAAATTATTAAAGGACCAAAACACTTTCTTGTAGGTCCTTAACTGTAACTCCATGAATTTTGACGTTCTAGCAAGAGGGTCAACATTCTTGGTCATGACGAACAAACCAACTGTTTCTATTTAATTCAGGAAAAAATTAGTGTCATAAAACAACATAAAGATGAATGCAATGCAACAGACCTGTCCCACATTGGAGCTGTGCTGAGTACAACATTAAGCTTCTCTCGTATTGATTCCTGCATTTCCTTCTTTCCACCATGAAACGCACCTTTAATCCAACCAGAAAGCATGCTTGATTCAGGTTTTAGTTGTATCCATTGGTCATATGTTATGACCTCAGAGGGAAAAGAGTCTGAGACAATAGTTCTGCATCAAAGAAGTGTCAATATTTACAAGATGCATGTTTAATGATCACAAGAGAAACATAACATCAGAACAACATAAACAATCTAATTACTAAGTTAATTCTAAATAGTTTATATTTATTGTCTATTTTGTTTACATGGAGTAAATCAAGTGTTTATGTTTATTTGGAATTGTTTGCCTATTTTGTTTAATTTCTTTAGAGTTTTATCAGTTAAGATTGATGAGTGCCATCTTTAATAAACTCTCATAGGCTTTATCTTATCAAGATTTATGCAACTCAACTTTTTTAAGGGTTACATAACTATATTCTATGTCCACTACTCCTTTTCGAATGACTTCACCAGTTTAACCTACGAAATAGAAGTACAAGAACCCCATCTATTTTCTTTAAACAAAGGTAAGAGCAACAATCATCTATGATAACAGAAACCTCACATTTGCTCAAAAATCCAGAAAGAAATAATATCCCTTTAATTGCATAGAAGTGCTTTCTATCCCTTCAAAAGCTTGTTGGTTCATTCTCGCCAAATACTCATAAAATAACAGTGGAACTCCTTCCCATGCTTTAGTTCTCATGGTTGATAACTTCTATCGTTGAAAGTAAACATATTCCTTGTGGCAATTTCCTTGCTTCATCTTGGAATTTTCTATTTATGATGTCGCAAGATACTTGTATTTCCGAGTAACAGAAGGAAAGTTATATCATGCAAACTATATGTTGGACAAGCCCGGTGCACTAAAGCTCCCGCTATATGCAGGATCAGGGGAAGGGCCCGACCACAAGGGTCTATTGTACGCAGTCTTACCTTGCATTTCTGTCAGAGGTTGTTGCCAGAGGCTTGAACTCCCGACCTCTTGGTCATACGGCAGCAACTTTACCAACAACTTTATTAAACTACTACAAAGAACTATTTTTTCTTTTGACTTCAGGAAGAGTTTTTTGATTCTTTTGTGATTATTTAAATACCAAAAGGATTTCTAGAGAGCATAACAGTATTTTGCACCCTTTACTTGACGCATGAACAAATACTTCTATTGAGGTTTATTCTATGATTCTATCGGTTAATTTTTTTTCCTGAAACAAGTGACCTGCACCCAAGTGCCTCAAAGAGTGTTTTTGGCTCTGCAGGGATTAGATAGAGACGTGACATCGCTAACATCGGAGGAGGTCCATCTCTCAGCTAGCTACTTACTAAATAACATGATATCCCTAAAGCTGTAATGAATTTCACCAAGCTATTCAATGTTACACCAAGGCGTGAAAAAATGAGTGGACAAACAGTATCATGATTAGGACACACAACAAAGGATAATATCCAAAGTTGTGAGGCTATAAAACTTATGATCCATACAACTAAACTTTGAGGGAAAAGCTATACACGTAAATTTGAGAGCACTACAAGGATCATCGAGAACCAACTTAGGATTTTTCCTATGAAGGTGCAACAAAGGTTCTAATTTTGCTAAAGTAGATCATCAAACATTATAGGATATGGAGGAAGTGTCTAGACATAAATGGAACATCAAAAAGATCCTTAGTGGATGTAGGTGAAAGAAAGAATTCATATCAAATATAAATTGTGTTCTGCCACAAGTGTGTGATAGCAGATATTGAAGTAGTAGTTTAGCCATTGCCCCCCCCCCCCCCTCTCTCTCTCTCTCTCTACCCCCCTTCCTCCCTCCCTCTCCCTCTGCGTCTGTCTGTCTGTAGGTTCAATCACTAAGATTGCTTGAAAAGAAGAGTCAAATTATCTCATGTCTACCATGTAGACTCTTCAATGGAATTTTAGCCTTAGCTGGTCAGTACCAAGAAGGCTAGTAATGTACCTGTCTTGCCTCAGCCCCTCAAACGCCTTCTCTATCTATCATTAGACGTATGGTGGGTGGCATGCCTCACTAAACTATTGATCGGAAAGCTATCACCTGGTTAACCAACCATCATATTTATCTATGGAGCTGGGATGGATCTTTAATGCCTTGGGCAGCTAGGAACAACGACTTGCATTCAGTTCAATTTATAAAATCTCACATCTCAAGAGTGTTCCCTTGGGAAAAAAAATGCTCCTCAAGCTTCAAATATTTTGAAGAATTAATGTGTAATACATGCTGAATCTCAACATTGTTATGATATCTAACCGGCAGATATGAGAATGCATACCGGAAACTGGGGTTTGAACATATTACTTTGCAAGACAAATATCCTTCTGGAAGAGTGACGCCCCTTTGTTCAAGGTAGGATTCAAGAATAGGAACTAATTGTTTTGCTTCTGCCACCTGAAATATAGAAATTTATAGTAACAATGCACAAAACTAAAATCTTGATATCAGAAGAAGAAAAGAAAATTCCACTAATCAATGATTAATAATAGAAGATGACAAGTCATTTGATAAGATGAAATCAACCCCAACGTGTTTGATATAGAGGCATAGTTGTTGTATACACTTGGAAAGAACTAATGAATAATCAACCAAACATTAGGTTGCATCTGAATGGAATTATTCTCAACTGAACATTTTTGTAACTGTGATTTCCGTCTTAGCTTGCATGTACTGCAACTATTCCACCTGAACCTGCTACCTCCACTAGCACAGGTACCGAGTTACTCCATCCAACCAAGCTTAGGGAAACAGAAAGTATTTACTACCTCCATTGGATTTGAACTAGGATACCACATGATTCTCATCCCAGCTCATTGACCACTAGGTCACACCCATGGGTGCAATTTTATTTTATTTATTTTATTAGTACGCCCTTGCGTGCAATTCTCAACTGAAAATCGTAAAGCAGAATTTTGATACAGAACATATTAAAATCTCAATTCAGAACTTATTTTTTATAAGGCAAGTAAACTTTATTTATGCTAGTGCCCTAGGCGCTGCAGAATCATCAAACAATCTCACTTCACAAATTTATGAGCACTTAATCTCGCATGTATCCTCAAACAAAGATGACCTTACTTCCCTAACAAGCAAGGATCAACTCCCATGCTGTTTAGCATACATATTGCGATTCATCTTCTCGGAGTAGCCCTTCAAGGTACACTCATGATTCCAAAAGCAATCCCTAGCCCTATCGACATAGATTCTTTCTACAGAGGAACAGTTTAAAGCCCACTATCGCACAAGGTTCAGTGCTCCTAATTTATGCTCCAGGAAAACTATACTACACCTACATATACTTCAAAGCGTACATATCGACCCTAGAAAGTCAAGAGGCATCCTTTGCTCAATTGATCAAAGGACCAGAGTTGGTCATATAAATTGTTTGTATAACCGACAAATCCCAGGTGGATCAGTTAGCCCGACCCAGTTGGTACACATGTTTGTCACGGGAGATTTCTAACCCTTCACAACTTTTTTTTTTTAGTTTTGTGTCATATTTACACATAAAAGATCTGGAAAAGGAATTTTTCTTCTATGCAATTTGTAAATGGGCAAGAGATTTCTTTTCCTTGTTTTTAACTGAGTATGCGCTCACCCCTCTACCCTGATCCCACTTTAGTACCAGCTTTGTGCCAATGGCAAGATATGGTCTAGTGATCTACACAAAATGTACGCATACTATGTCCTGACCTTACTATTTAACCAAAGCCCTGAAAGCAGGAATTGTTCATATAGTTTTGAGGGGTTCTTCAGATTTCTAGAGATGGTTGGTTTTTCTGAAATTACTCAATGCCAACTTACCTTTTGACGGAGTAGATTTACCTAAAATTGTCAAGCTTTTATAAGAAACAAAGTCACTAATCTGCACTCCAATCCAATACAAGATCGTTGATACCAGAGTGATTTCACAAGATTGGAGGGGATTCGCAAGGGACAACAGAATCAGAAGAATATTCCTTACATACTTAAGCAAGTAGCATCAATCCTTCCAGGGATAGTGGATCTACAGGAATGAAAATTATCCATGTAGAAAGGAAACAACTGGATCTAATTAGTGCTTCATCTTAAAGTCCTTGTGCATAAATTCAAGGTGAACGGCGGATATAGCATCATCCCTTCTTGGAAAGACCATCACTTAAGAAATCCTAGATAGCTCATTTAATACTACAAGTAAAAACTAAAAGGGCAATACTGACATTACAGAAGACCTAAAGAGAACAATTTCCCCAAATGGGGGTCACAGGTATAAAAATCCCTACATGCTTTCTCGGTTGGAGTCATTGCACAGGGTTTGCCTAGTGCCATTTACCTCTTCACTTTGGTGGTTTACCCTGTGTGCACCCGAAGGATAGAGGCCGTGGGTTCCATTGTCAACAACCAAAAAAAAGAGACCTAAAGAGAATTATATTGCATGGGTATACTCAAAAAAGGTGTATTATTGAGTGGCACATAGCTTTATTCACTTCGAAAATTCTTGCAAGAAGAACATTACAGAGCTAGCATTCTAAGCAGTAATGCAAGTGCTGAAACAAGAATCTCACAGAAACTATGAGATTTAAGGCAATGTTTGACCAAACAAATATAGAAAAAGCCATGATAATTAGCTAGGTTTTAAGATGCCAATTAGTCAATCAAGTATCAAGTTGTTTTAGTAACATCAGATCCAGTAACACCTAAAAAACAATAAGGACAGATTTGCAACTAACAGGATTTGGGAGACGCTCCGTCTTATGGCTTCCGGTACAAACCCAGCTCCCGTCCTTATCAACAGATACAAACCCCGATACATTCTTTACACAAACTATCACTGCTTCCCTGAAGAAAAAAAAGAGACTAATTTATGAACTCGTTTAGTTTCCATCTAATTGAAGGAAAAAAAAATTCTTTAGATCACATATATAGTAAAAACAGAAAAATATATCATTGTGCTTAGAAACATTTAAAGGTAGGAGGTGTAGAGCGAATCGCTTTATCATTGAGGGAAAGTGTTAGCCCAACGCATGGGGCATAAATCCTGTGCATCTTATTTTTAATATTTTTACACTTGAAAAGTATTCAAAAGTTGATTAACATAATTTTTTTTTTTTATAGAAATGCATTAAAACTTTATAAATTCAAAAGAAAAGATCTCATAAAATTGATTTTAACTGTCTAGGGACTACATGTTGGGGTTGGGTATATGAATAATAACATTTTAATATAGCAAACACTTTCCTAAAGAAAAAAATATTACATAAGTTAAAGAGTCATAAAGCTCAGAATGGACAATCACAGCTTAAAGCACCACTGTGTGTACTTGGGGCTTATGAGGACGAGTGTCCGAATTGTAAAGCCACACATGGAGCAAACAACCCGTGTATTAGTCCCATGATTGCCTTGAGACACTTAGAGATTGCCTCACTTCAGAGGGAATTCCAATAAAATCCCAACTAATCCTTTATTGCTTGAAAATGCCAAAAGTTCTAGTAAATTTCAAAATTAGGCAACAAAAAGGAAATAGGTAAAGTCTCTATGAGCAAATAACTTACACGCACACCTTATTCAATTAAGCATATATGCAATCTATTGTGATGTGTGGGTTCAAAAGACGCACCGTTTAGTGACGAGAACTAAATCAATATTCTGTCGAGAACCAGAGTCCGGGTCAGGAATTTGAAGTCCAACATGAGCCTTACCACCATAAAGCTTCTCAAGTCTAAATTGACATACAAGGATCATATGATCAAAAACTCAAAATCCTCAATTGATCGACTGAAAATAGGAGCTCAAAAAAGACACAGACTGTAATACCTTTCGGCAACCGTAAATAGAGCATTGAAATCGGAGGTTCCGACATCGATAACATCGTCATCGTAAAAGAAGTACTTAAGTACTACAACAACGACAACGAAACAAATCAACTCCATCAACATGCCGTCTCTCTGTCACCGTCAACCGTCACCGATTCCGATTGTAATAACTGCGGCCTCCGTTAACGGATCGATCTTTGGTACCGAATGAAGAGAGGAATGTTTCTTCTAACGAGAAAATGTAAAGAAACGAGAGTGAAGCGGGTCAGTGTTTACTTGATTTGGAAATTTAGGATAACGTGGAGCTCCGAGAAATTTCGCGCTACTTTTTTTTTTTTCTTAATCACCAAGTTTATAATTTTTAATATTTTATCTCATATTTAATATTTGTATTAAAAGTCAATTATTTTGAACTCGCATTATTTATGATCCCATTCGAAAGAAGCAATTTTTATTAAGAATTTATTTATAATCAAAGCTTGAATCCAGAACGAAATCTCATTCACTAAATCACATCGTGGTTTAACCACCAAGTTAAGAATCAGCCCATGGCCAGACTTAGGAGTTGTTTAGTCACAAGATAATAATTCTGGATATAATATAGATTACTAATTATTTTATTTTCATATTTGATTAATTTTTTTATTTCAATATAAACAATTATTGTTTTTTTTTAATACCGTATGTATAGGTAAGGCAATTTGATGTACTAGATTTTATTATGTGCGAGTCTTCTACTTTAGTTGATAGGGACAAAGAATACTATTTTATTGATAACATGAGGAAAGTAGTATCTCAATTTTAAACGGTTTGAGCTTAGAAGCAACCTTCTATCAATTGATAAACGATATGGAAGAAACAGACGAGAAGAATCTATTGAATGCAGTCTCATTCAATTGTTTTATTTTATGTTTGGTTAAAATTGTGTTTTGAGATTATTTATGACAAAATACTTTCCTTGTGTACCAAGCACAATCGCGCATTTTTTGGCTAAAGAGAAATTTCAGTTAGACCAGACGAGCAGGTTGAGTAAGAGTTGTGAAAATGAGTATATAAGTAGATGAACATTTGTAATGGATTCATTTCCCTGACGCAATTAAGAATTGTGCAAGAACACTATTGAATTTAACATGACAAAGTTAACTAGGATATAGACGATGGACGGAAGACCAATTCTAGACTATATCATAGTACATTTGGAAAAGCATCTCTTCTCCTGATGGAAATTAGACACTAAAAGTATAGAAAATGAACAAAGCTAAAGAGAATAATACAAAATAAAGGATATTAGCTCAACATGATAACTGAACCCCAGAACTAATCAGAATGGAACACTACTAATGATACAATCTCTTTTCATATGTAAACACCTATTTGGGACAAACAAATCAACAAAGAAGAGAAAATAAAGCAAAGATTTTGAGCAAACACATTTAAGTCCAACATTTACTCTTGAATTTAGTATACCTCTCTACATGTCAGGCACAGGATTAGTGACAACCGGTGTATTACTTCTGGCTGCTGGTGCCTTTCTTCTTCAGTAGGCTTCCGAATTTATGAAGCAAAGGTTTCTTCTTCTTCTGACTTTGTGGCTTGGTAGGAGATGTGCCACCATTCTCAGGATTTTCCGCTGAAGGTAATCCGTTTACCTGGTCGTAGCTCTCTCCAGCCTCTGTCTTCGAATCTGATTCCTCCTCTTGTGCTGTCTCTCTTTCAGGAGAGAAGTCTTTGTCACCAATCTTGCAGCTCTCCCACATTTTAAATTCACCTTCTGCTGAATCATCGTCTTCCTTTTCTTTGTTGTCATTTACAGTCAGTTCTCCATTTGGCTTCTCAACTTCAGCTAGGGTCTCAACAGCTTTATCGTGCGTGGTGATGTTGACTACTTCAGATTTTTCTTCAGGGATTTGCTCAGATTGATGAGGCGCAACTTCAATCTTAGGCTTCTCCTCCACTCTTCCTCCTCCATTTTGTTCAGAGAATTCCACCACCCTTGGAAGCATATCATAGTCTTTTTCACTTTCGGAAAGTTCTCCATTTTCTTCAGATTCCTTTTTGCCCAAAGCTTCTTCGAGGGACTTTGACAACTCTTCAACTTTCTTTAAAGATTCCGCCTCTCTACTTCGAAGCTCCTCGTTCTCCTGAAGAATATTCTGCACTTCATTTTCCTTGTCCATTAAAGACTCCTTCAACTTCATGCTCTCACCCTTTGCTTCACCAAGAACCTCCTTTAGATAGGTGACCTCAGATTCAGCCTCCTTCAGAGAATTAGTCAACTGAACTACTTCCTCTTTGAGACCAGCTTCTTGCTCAGCCTCTTTTAGCAAATTCACCAAACGGTCTATTTCCTTTTCCATTGAAGAATTTTCTTCTTCAGTTTTCTTTACACAATTCATCAGACGAAGCTCCTTGTCCTCCCACTCAGCCTTCAATATCTGGTGATCATGCTTGGATTGTTCAACTGAAGTACTGAGATCGTCAATTTTCTCTTTTGCTTCATCAAGCAGGCTTTCATACTTTTCGTTGGTTGCTTTCAGTACTAACTTCAAATCTTCTATTTGTGTTTCATAATGTTCCTGTTCAGCTTGGCTAGACAAAAACCTCTCTTTAGCTTCTCTTGCTTCTGAAGAAACTTCATGCAATGCTGATGCCAAACTTTCCATTGCCTTCTTACTTTTCTCTTCCTCCTCCCTGGAACTTTCCAACTCATTTATAAGTTTATTTTTTTCTTCCAAAAGGGACTGAACACTTTCTGCCGCTAGTTTCTCATGCTCGATGGCCTGAGTTTTCTCCTCCTTCACGGTTTCAAGCTCAGTAATAAGTGACTCAACCTTCTTTGACATTTCAGAAGCTTCTTCCCTGGAAACCTGAGCACGACGTTCTGCTTCCTCAAGATCCCCTTTCTGTCTTGCTGTTGACATCTCCAGTAGGCCCACCTTCTCCTTGAGAGAAGCAATCTCAGCTTCTGCATCATGTAAGAAATCATTACTTCCTTCCAGCTGTTTCATGATTGACTCCAGTGATTCAGAAGCAGACCTCTCCAAACGACGGGCTTCCTTAGACTGTGCCTCCAATTCGTCAACCTTCTTCTGACACTCCTCCAGTAGATTATGTGCATAAGATTCAGCCATCCTAGAAGCCTCCAGATCGACATTAAGTTGCTCCAGGAGAGCTTCTTTCTCCACCAATTTCTCTTCGTAACTTTTTGCCTCCTCGAGTTCTTCTGTCAGTGCCTCTACCTCAAGTTTCAGGTCTTCCAACAACTTATTCTTCTGACTATCTTCTTTTCTCAATGCCTCAATTTGAAGTTTCAGATTTTCCAACAACTTATTCTTCTCACCATCATCTTTTCTTAATACCTCATTCGCAAGTTTCAGATTTTCTAACAACATATTCTTCTCGACATCTCCTTTTCTCAGTACCTCTTTCTCATGCTCCAGATTTTCCAACAACTTGTTTTTCTCATCATCTTCTTTTCTCAGAGCCTCTATCTCATGTTTCAGACTTTCCAACAACTTATTCTTCTCACTGTCTTCTGTTCTCAGTGCCTCTATCTCAAGTTTCAGGTTTTCCATCAACTTATTCTTCTCATTATCGACTTCTCTCAGTGCTGCTATTTCATGGTTCAGATCTTCCACCAACTTATTCTTCTCACTAGAATCACTTTGATTCCTAGATTCAAGCAAAGATTTCAGCCTCACTAACTCAGTAGAGAGAATTTCCACCTTCTCTGCTTGAATTTCAGCAATTTTTGTGGCATCATCAGCATGGCTGAGTGCCTGATTTTTAGCATCAGAAGTCATGGATAATTCTTGCTTTACCCGTTGAAGTTCCTCTGTGGCAGATAAGAGAGCAGCAACATCCAAAGCATGTTGGTTCTTTACATCTTCAAGCTCCTTCTTCCATTCCTCTTCTTTCTTCTGAGATGCTTCAATGCCTGCTTGTTCCATCTCAACAGCACGGAACTTTTCAATTTCAGAGTTCTCTTCAGCTCGCTTTTGGGCCACCATAGCTTCTCTCAGCTTCTCATTGGCTTCTTCAACCATTTTCTGAGATTCCTTCACTTCTTCAAGAGCTTTCTCCTTCTCCTTCTCAGCCAAAGCTAATTTCTCCTTTGCCTTTTTGAGATCTTCATGAACAACATTCAATTCAGCTTGCAGCTCTGATGGCTTCAGGATCCGTGAAGGCTTTTTCTGACAACATTTAAATCATGCAATAATTCTGATCAGGTCAACTGAACTACTTCCTCTTTGAGACCAGCTTCTTGCTCAGCCTCTTTTAGCAAATTCACCAAACGGTCTATTTCCTTTTCCATTGAAGAATTTTCTTCTTCAGTTTTCTTTACACAAACCATTACTGTTAGAGAGTCGAAGTAATTCACTCATTGCCACAAGTCACAACTGCTAGTGCCTTTATTCAAACCAATAGTGAATCAAAACTAAGATTTTCACCTAATTAGAAACATAGCACAGTGAGACATTGCAACTTAAGTAATATTCTATCATTCAACTCCAAGCCTTTTCAATACCTCGATCCACCAACCCCGAAAAGATGCTGGCCAAACAAAGGATAAGTAGTCAAAGAATGAACTATATGAAACTTACATCAGGTGGGGTACTGATCTTAGGGGACCGCCGTTCCACAGAAGGCTTGGAAGTAACAGATCTTGGAGATTTCTCAACTGGAATGCGTGAATTCTGCAATGGCGAGGTCGAATCAGCATCAGATTTTGACATTCCCCTGCTTAATTTACTCACCCGGTCTCGAGGAGTTGCTGGTGTTGACTTGTTAGGAGTTTCCCCCAGAGAGGATCTGATACACAAGTTCAAATAAGCAACAATTAGGTAATTCTCAAAATTCAAGACTAGAAGCAGAAACTCAGTATCCTTTTTCATCAAATGCAAACAATTTGTGATGGATCCAAATTCCAAACCAAAGTTGGCAACTTTATATCGAATTACATCAACTTGTTAAGTTTATATATCAGCATTTATCATACAGTTACAGTAAACGAGACAGCATCAAAAGCACAAAAATGTTAAGCAAACAGCAGTACAAGTTTAGATCCAAAGATCAAGTCAAAAAGTACATAAGAATCCTCAAAAAGAATTGTGATCCACATCAAAAAACAACATTACAAGCAAGCAAATCTAGGTGTTATCCAAGTACAAAATCAAGAATAGGGGCATGAAAAAAAGAGAATGCTTTTCTAGGAAACAGTAACCACAAAAGCACCTCAAAATGAGTAACAAATGCAGATACAACCCACAAATTAGGATCAAATGAAAATCTTGAAAATACCCAAATCAGATCCAGTATCACTTACTTTGATTTGGTAGCCATGGGTGTCGGTGGAAGGCAGATTCTTGCACCAAACAAGAGACAAGTTCCAATTTCACAACTTCAGGAAACAAGAATGGTGCTTTATCAAAGAAATGGGGATGTTTTGCTGCTATAGTGCTGACATGGTCTAGGCTTAAGAGAGAGAGATAGAAGAAACAAAGAAATTTTGAGTCTCTATATGAAGAAAAGAGTAAAAATTCCAGTAGTAATGGTAGTACTCGTACTAGTACTAGTATATCAGTAGTAGAACTGAGGAAAGGGAAGAATTTACAGAAAAAAAATCATTTGGGGTTGGTGTTCTTCTGTCTCCAGAGTGGCCACACCATTACATTAGTAACACTACTTTGTTTATGTCTCTTTCTCTCTCACACACAAAAGGGGAGAAAGAAACCTCCGATGTCCTAAGCTTCCGTTATATATCACGTAGCTGATAAAAAATAATTTATGAGGTTAAAAAAAGATTTTTGTAGTAAATTATTTTCATAATTTAAATGATGTTCTAATCTTTCATTATATGTGATATCGCTTGTAAAAAATAATCTAATGGGATTGAAAAAGATTCTTGTAATAGATTATTTTCACAATTTAAATAATGTTCTAAGCTTTCGTTATGTGTAATGTCGCTCGTAAAAAATAATCTAATGGGATTGAAACAAATTCTTGTAATAAATTATTTTCACAATTTAAATGTGTGACTTCGCTCGTAAAAAATAGTCTAATGGGTTGAAAAAAATTCTTACAATAGATTATTTTCACAATTCAAATGATGTTCTAAGCTTTCGGTATGTGTGACATTGCTCATAAAAAATAGTCTAATGGGATTTAAAAAAAATTCTTGCAGTAGATTATTTTCACAATTCAAATGATGTCCTAAGCTTTCGTTATGTGTGACGTTGCTAATAAAAAAATAGTCTAATGAGGTTAAAAAAAAATTCTTTCAATAGATTATTTTCACAATTTAAATGATGTCCTAAGCTTTCGTTATGTGTGATGTCGTTGGTAAAAAATAGTCTATCAGAGTTGAAAAAAGATTTTTATAATAAGATTATTTTCACAATTCAAATGATGCCTTAAGCTTTCATTATATGTCACGTTACTGGTAAAAAAATAATTTAATAGAGTCAAAAAAAATTTTTATAATAAATTATTTTCACAATTCAAAATTTTATTCTGATAACGTAACAATAACTTTATCGAATATTTCGAGTTGAAAATGACAAAGGTGTGTGCTTGAGTAGCCCAGTGTAGTAGGGGTAACTTTTTTCAGAAGCAGAGGAAGACCTGTGAATCCAAATATCTACTTGTTACTGCTTTTTGAGCATAAAGATAAGGAAATGGGGACAAGGGGTCCAACAAGGGGGTTGCTGTTCTTTCTTGGGTTTATTGTATAAAGCTGCACTTTCTTTTGTACAAAAAAAGGAATTTGACAAAATTAAAGATTTGTTTTCTTAACTACTCATCATCTCTCTTCAAGATTTGATTATATTACAGTGACCTTTTTAAATAGTTAATCCTTTCTTCCATTTTTACCTGTCCATAATAATTTTCAAAACATACTTTCTTCACTCATATTTAATTTTAGATTATATTAGTAATATACTTTTATTTTTGTTTGTCCTTTAGCATATTAAGAAAAAATATTTTATATCTTAATCTTATCATTAAATTATTTATTATTCAAATTATTTTTCAAAATTTAAGATTAAATATCAAATAATATTAATATTATAATAAAATAAGTGAATGCAAGATTTAAATTGAATAAATAAAAATAAACAAGAAGTATTATTATTTCGAAAAGTCATAAAGATTATTTGAAAAATGAGTAATAAATATTAAAAATAAGATGAGAAAAGACCTCTTCTTCTTTTTTTTTTTCTAAGGTGTACAGTAAAATTAAATATTTTCTTTAATATAATGGATAGCTAAAAGTGAAAGTAGGAATATTTTAAGAGGTTTGAAGTTTTGTGGTCACACAATAAATTATCTGACTTCTCAATAACTAAATAAATAAATAATTATTTGGGGGGTTCTGGGGAGGGGGCGTGATTTTTTTTAAAAAAAAAAATCAAACTTTCACTTATTTTGCTTTTTTGACAATTCAAATCTACTATCTCAAAATAAAAAATGAAAAGAGCTTATCATTCGAGTAACTCCTTTCATTTATTAGGGAGGTTGAAGGGTAATGAGCAAGTTTAATTTTTCATCAAAATATTTAAATTTGAGAAAATGTCCACTTTCATATAACAGAAGAAACTTATTAAAATCTTGAATTTTCTAAAATATATACGAAGTAAGTAAGAAGAACAATGTGGGTGTTATTTGTTCTCATGTATATCGAACTAGTCAAGACAGAACTAAAATTTAAAATTTATGAATTTAAAATTTAGATTCTTTTCAAATTATTGAATTCTTATCTTAAAATAATATTAAATTTGAATTAAAATTATTAAATCAATCAAATTCGTGACTTGAATGCTAGCTTTGCCCCCTAAGAATTAAATTATTATTCTGGAAAAATATGAATAATGTTTCAAATAAAATTTGAATTTATTATGAGAAGATATTACCTTATGAGAGGCAATTAGAGATCTAGCTTAAAAAGATAAAACCATTTCAAGGCCTCTCATGTACCTATAAAGAAATTTTAAAAATATAGAAAACATTATACTCTAGAAACTATGAATAAATTCAAACAATCAAATAATTCATGAAATTAATTATTTTTCGAGTTTGATCTTAGTCTCAAAGCCTTTAAAAGTAATCGTGAAAAGCTGATTAAGCTTTTTACTGATATTAATAACTCAAATTTTATGCAAACTCAATTTGTTTTGTTGTTTCCACTTAATGACCATTAGAGCTTCAAGCAATTCAAATTTATATCATTTAAGGTTTACTGAAAAAGGACAATAATCACATTGAATTAAAAATTTTGCAATAAAAATAGTCAAAATTGAAATAAATAAATAAATATACAAAGAATAATCTAGTTTGACTTGACACGGAGTTTGATAAAAATTTTTTAAAAAAACTTTTTAATCTTATAGTCCTAAATTAATTAAAGTTATGTTAAATGTACTAAAATATCTTTTAATCTTGTGGTTTTATAAATGTCATGTGAAAAGTTGAAATTAAAGTTTTATCAAAAAAGAAAATGAAGCGTTCTTTTTTAAATATACCAAAAAGGAAAGTAGTTTTTTTTTTTAAATGAAGAGAGTATATTTTATCTATTTATATAGTATAATTTTTTGAAGAACCTAAACTTAATGGGATGCAAGTAACACATCTTTTTATAATTAAAATTTGAATTTGAAATCTCTGATTAAGAATAAAGAAATCTCGATAGTAAAATTTATGTAACTCATAGGTGGAGATGAATGATTGTAAATAGAGAATAAGTAGCTAGGTGGGAAGTTGACAAGCAAACAAACAAGTAGATAAAATTAGTTAGTTACTATTATAAGTAATAATAAGTAGAGATTAGCAGGCAGAAGCTAAGTCACTTCAAGATGAAATTGCAATTATTATTACGTTACCTTTTGAAATAAATGCTAGCTGGGATACATAATTAATTATATTATATGGACTATATAATATTTAGGTGGGAAAATGAGTCCCTACAAAAATCCAGTAATTTCCTGCCTACTTGATCTCTTGTCTTGGCCACACATCTAATTAATTATTATTACAAAAAATATTCCTTGTGTAATAGTAACTTATATATATATTCTCTTCATTTTATATTAATTTGGTTCATATTTATTTTATTAATAATATTTAAAAAATTTAAATACAAAATTGAATAAATTATAGTTGAAAAAAATTACAAATTGAATAAAAATTCATTCAAGTTGAGGCACAGATATTTTGCTCTCTTTAAGGAAATTCAAGTTCACTGCGGCATAATCTACACCAATCCAGCAGTAACATCTCTTGACTTGTCCCCTCCAGAATACAACAGCCCAACAACGTCGTATGACTCAAACAACTCTGGATTAGTTGAAAAGTCCAAAACTCTAGACAAAAACACCTTCCTTCAGTACTCTCTCTCTCTTTTTTTTTGTATAGTGAATATAGTCAAAGACTTAGAATATTTTCTTTGTCTCAACTCTCTCTTTCACTATTGCACACTTCACTACACACATTTTTCTCTTTATGTTGCACCCTTTCACAAAGGAAAAAAACATCACTATTTATAGATGAGAATTCATCTTGGTCTTGAATATGATTAATGTGGATGGTAATATAGGTAAATGAATAAGGGAATCATGCCTTGAAGGTTACATGAGTTACAAGGTATATGATGAGGTAGAACATGGTTTAGTGGTTACACGAGTTATAAGACACTAATAGTCATATGAGTTACAAGAAACTAATGACCATAAGAGTTATAAAAACTAATTGTCATATAAGTTATAAGAATTAATAGCCATTTCTACCATAAGTTATACTCATTAACATATGCACTTAATATTGTATTTTAATAATAAATGCATATACACCAACAATATAAGCTATCTTATATAGTTATTTAATATTTAAGGTAGAAAAGAAAAAATATAATAAAATTCTCCTTTTTCAAATGAATTGAACGAGTAAAATAAAATATCTATTTTTAATATAGATCA
>DF359688.1:59367-70502 GCA_000787875.1 Solanum virginianum
CAGATCAAATAGTATGAAAAAAAAAGAGTATATTGGTTGATGAATAACTTTTATATTTTCGGTATATTTTTATAATTATGTTATTTGGTGTAAATTTATATTTAAGTTGCACACCAATTGTGTAAATACTTTTAACATGTTATTAAAATTTAATTGGTTATAGCTGGTTGTTATTTTGTTTCCAAAATACCAAATCGAGTTTGATGTATATGATTATAGGGCAAAAAATTCCCTATTCATTTTAAGAGTGTATATTACATGTTAGACTCCACTAAAGTTATTTACAAGCAAATGTCCATATTTTCTTTTTCAGAAGTGTACAAAACTAGTCAAAATGTATAACAAAGACGAAAAAAATAAAAAAGACTGCAAATTAACTTTTACAATAAATACAACATGTGTGAAAAATGACATTTTTCATAGGAAAAGGGGAAAAATTGGATACAAATGGAAGCAACCAAACAATTGCATTTATTATAAAATGTACTTTTCATCTCTATTACATTAAAAGAAGGTAATAATTGCTCTTGAAAAATACATATGCTCTTGGTATCAGTGATTTGATTGTTCTGTTTATATAAATGTGAGTATTTTGTCTTGGTGATACTGTTGATATATACACTAACAGTGAATTGGTTGTTTAGGAGATAACAATGTTGGTATTTTGTGTGGTAATATTGTTGGTTTATTTGTTGATTAAAACATATATGTTGATATATTAGGAAGAATGATTGGGAAAAGAAAATTTCTGTAAAAATATGTATGTTGACAAATAAGTGGTGAAAAAGTAGTATCTAGATTGCTGAGATTATTGATTTTTATTATGGATGTATTTTTGATGTCCCTATAAAATTTAATTTGGTAAAAAAAATGTATCTTACCAGATGTATGATGTTAAGTTGGTATCTAGGTTAGTGAAAACTTTAATTTTTATTGTGGGTATTTTCTATTTTCCTTTGTGTTTTAAGTTTTTATTATTTTGATAAATATGTGGTAGCAAAGGTTGTTATTGCATTTATTTGGTAATAATATATGTATGAGGAATGTTTGAGAAAGGAAAAGTTTAGTTAAAATACGTATGGTGCCAGATTTATTTGTGATATATTAGTGTAGACATTGATAAAGACCTTTATTTTTATTGTGGGTATTTTATGTTTTTTTGGTATCTTATAATTTTTTATTACTCTTTGGAATATTTGGTAACAAAGGTTGTTATGTAATATATTTGATAATAGTATTGGTATGAGGATTGTATGCGAAAGCAAAATTTTGGTAAAAATATATATCTTGCCAGATGTATGGTGTTAAAATGATATTTACATTGGTAAAAAATATTGATTTTTATTGTTGGTATATTTGTTTTCCTTTGGTAGTTAAGTATTGATTATTTTGGTGAATATTTGGTAGGAAAGATTGCTATGATATTCATTTGGTAATAGTAAAAACATTAATTTTTATTGTTGGTATTTTTTGTTTCCCTTTGTCACTTAAGTATTTATTATTTTGGTGATTTAATGGTAGGAAAAATACTCAAATACACTAGCCACATGTACATCCATATAGGGCATAAGAATACCATAATTATCAACCATGTACCAATTGTTCAACATTAAAAAATACCTATACAATCCAAAAAAAATCCTACAAATATATCATAAGTAACCCAAATTTAGCAAACTATTTATTAGTAAATAAAATTGTCCAACATTTTAATAATTAATGAATGTCTAATCTTTTTTTTTGGAAATGTATTCTTTGATTTTGTGGGGGGAGCTCATCTGCTAAACACTTTGTCAGTGACCTCATTTTCGCTCACCACACCTGCATCTATCTTTTTGCAGCCATAGTCCCAAAGCAATGCTCCATAACTCACCCGAAATAAATTCGAAACTATCCGAATTCTTTCATCATCAATATGGAGCTGTTCTTGAGAAATGTATTCAGTAAAAACACACGTATAAAAATCGCAATCACTGTCGAAAAAAAAGAAGAAGAAAATTTCAACAAGTTACAACATTGGGGATATAAATTTTCAACACAAAAAACATTCCAACACAATACTAAAAATATGACAACATGTATATCAATTGTAGTATCAATTAGTTTGTACACCAAAAAAATCACCACAAAAGTTACAAAAGTAGACATTAATCATTCAACCAAATATTAAAAAAAAAACATAAGAACAATCAATGTGTGTTTTTGTGTCTCTGTGTGTGTGTGTGTGTGTGTGTGTATATATATCAATTTAACACTAACATATTGCCCAAAAAATTACCAAAGACCTGACAGAATTTGGACCATGGACAGAAGTCATTGTACAAAAATGAAATAGCAGCCAAAAAAAATAAAAATAAAAACTTAATAAAAAAAAACATATCAACAGTTCACAACAAACTCACAACAGTTCAACAGTTAACAACAATACCATAAGTAACCCAAAAGAATCCTACAAATATATCATAAGTAACCCAATGTTGGTATCAACCACCACGGGGTGATTCTTGACTAGTGATGGAGTAAAAGTATGGAGGTCAACGTACAGGAGTCGAATCCAAGCAAATCGATTTTGAATTAAACCGAGGACTTAGACGATTTGATATTTTTTGAGGAGTAATCTTTTTAGACATGGTATTATGATGTTTCTGCAATGGGTATCAAAACAACGAAGAAGACAACAATAAAGATAGGAGAAAAAAATGGTATTACAGCCATGGGACACGAAAAGACGAAAAAGGAAAAATGGTGTATGAGAAAAAGAAGTAAATTTGTGAAAAGACGAAGCACAACTCTTATTGATGTTGCTTCCAAAATTAACAAAGTCAAAAAAGGTGTTTTGGTAATAAAAAAAGTTGACAGCTTTAATCAAGACCGAGGTAAAAAAATAAATAAAAAATAAAATTTTAAAAAGTTAAAGATATGTACACTTTGGTAAATAAAAGTTCAAATTTGTAAATATTATGTGGGTCATATCAAAAATGTAATAAACACTCTTAAATAGTTTTTTCTTGCAATTTTTCCTCTTATTATATGTTATAATAAAATCAACTAAACTTGATAATGTACGAACTTTTCACACTTTCCTAGCAAATTATAAATTCAATTGGAATAATTATACATTATTCACAATGCGAAAATAGCTTTTAACGACAATATATATATTAACAAAGAGTGTTAAAGCTTTTATCTGCATTAGTTAATTGTCATTTGATTCAATAACGCTATATATAGGCTTTAAGAACATTTACTAAAAATGCTAATTGTTGCTAAAAATATATATTTAATGTCAAGTAAGCTAATGCCGTTAATCAATTATGATTAAAGATCATTTTTGGTGTGGCTATTACTCTATAGTTACTGGTCATTTTAATTAGATAGAGCAAAAAATGCATTGTTACTATATAAAAATTAGAACTCACTAATCTTGTGTCCTCTCATTGTCTATTCAAAATGCATAAATAATGGACAAGTAAAAACGCAAATTTCATATTTAATATATTTACTAGACTTAAACAATATAAGTTTGCTATCATTTTCATCAATATGGTTCTTTTAACTAGAAATATAACACGTCATAGTTAACGAGTAACTTTTTTTTTTTTCAGCTGATGTTCAATATTCACATTAAAATTCGATTAAAATTATCAGTTAATGAGTAACTCATTTACTACTATAGATTAGAATATCATTAGAAGGTAGGAACTTACATTTCACTTTATTAATCTATATAAGGAGGTTCTCTATGTACATAACTAACTAGTAACTAGAAAGTGACATAGAACATGAGAAAGGGGGATTAATTAATGATGATTAATTTAGAAGGAGTATTGATCAAGGAAATTAAAAGGGAGGCAAGCTCAATAATTATCATTGAAATTTGTGTCTTATTAGATTATCATTTTAATGATATTATAAAGGCCAACATTCATCATGTGCTAAAAGAGAAAAAAAATCTTTGACAACTAATTAAACCCCAATTTGGAACAAGGAAGCACAATCCCTTCAACTTAATTATTTCCCATTTTAATCTTCATAATTTGTGGACAGACGTGGAGCCAAAATTTAAAATTTATCGATTCTAAACTTGCTATTAAAAATTCATAGTTATCCAGTACTCATTTCTATTATTGAATTTCTAATTTAATATATATATATTTAATATAAATACAAGATCTAAATAAAAATTACTGACCTTCGCCCTATTATGAATTAATATACAAAATTTTCAATAGATAAAGACATAAATCCTCCTAAAGTACAGTCAAATTATCTATTACACATCTAAACAATAGTAATAACTGGATCAATAACTGCATTTAGACAATAAAATTTGAATCAAAATATTTCGGAGATTTAAATAATACATAAAAGTTGAGTTCAGAAAAATAATATGACTCTCCTAATAATTTCAGATGCAAATAATATGATAAAATGAAGTTAAAAAAGATAACACAACTGTCATATGATTCAAATATAATTAACATTTAAATAAAATACCACTCTAATTTTTAAAAAGATTAAGAGATACAAGAATAACCCTTTGGTAACTTGATTTTCGCTTTTTTCTTTCTTTCTGAAATATACAATTATCATGTAAAATAAACGCTTGATCAGTCTGACCTAAAAAAATTTAGTTAAATTTACTTTGGTTAAAGGATGGGCGTTGCTTTAGTTGAACCAAAAGTAGTTGAGTACTTGAGGTCTAATATAGGCATAGCTTGATCTTATGCTAATTTATTAGAATTATGAATTATTCTTCTCACATAATTAAGCAAAACAATGAATTATATAACAATTATGGTTGATATTACTCATACATTTAAAATGAGTTGTTATAGTATCTAAAGATTAAAAAAAATTAAGTTATAGTATTGCAAAATCTTCTTAATTAAGCACCTAAAATAAATGAGTTAACTTTTGAAATTTAATAATTTTAAGTCCACTAACCCATACAAATTCCAAAATATATAAAGAAATGAGGTACTTAAGATTGACTTTGTTTTTTAAAAGATTTCAAGCCAGCACAATTGCTCAATATATATTATATATTATACCAAAATTGAATAAAATTCTCTTTAGTATGGTTCAAATATGCGTTGATATTAATATTTTGAATTAAAAATATCTTTATCATTTAATAACAAAATGCCCGTGTTATTACTTTAGGGTCAAAATGCCCTATTTCTCCTAATAAATATACTATCCTCTTTATACATCATTTATAAAATTATATTGAATATATTATTATAAATAACACGGTAAGGCAAATAATTTTTTTTTAAAAAACGTGTTTTTTCTTGGAGTCAAATAGAAATAGTTGGGTAATATGTTGCCCCAGTAAAACCTAAAGTTAATTTAGTAGGTTATTTTCATAATCATTCAAAAATTATTCTCAAAAATCCACAATTGATGATGTGACATATTTTATTTTCGAAAACTATATATCCATGTTATAATTTGAAAAATAATCATCTTATTTTTTTTTTAAATACACGAGCAGAGGTCTATCGAACCTCATTACGTAGCTATAAAAATAACATTATGTTTTCTTATTTTGCGATTTGCATATATCTAATTTTTAAAAAAGCAGTCAACAAATAAATATCTACAAAAAATTAAGTAAAAACTTTTTAATGTTCCCAAAACACATGGAGTGTACGAGAAATATGCTAAACTTAAAAACGTGACACACATTACTTTGGTTTCCAGCCTTATTGACGTGTAACCCAATAAATAAATAACCTTTTTTTTTTCTTTAAAAAAAAAAAAGTAGAATATTGCATGTAAAATTGACACATTAGCCCCCAACCCCCCCTCCTTTTGAGTGCAAATGAAATACAACAATAATAATTATTATTTTTTGTTTTCCATCCGGTGTTCGATATCCATATTAGAACTCGATTATATTCAGATTCGTGACGCGTAAGACCCCATTTGGGGGCAAGTACTCCCTAATCCCTACCAAGGATTTTTCCATTTTCAGAGCTCGAACCCGAGACCTCAGGTTAAGGGAGGAGCGAATGTGCCAAGACCACTGTTTAAGGGAGGAGTAGTCTCATCTGTTGCACCACATCCTTTGATGATAAATATAATAATTATACTATAATACTACATTTTATTTTCCTTTATGTCGAAGATCTACTAAAAACAACCTTTTAATCTCATAAAATAAGAATAAGATTTACATAAAACGTAACATTCCTATACCTCATGGGATTATATTATTACGTATAATGTTGTTATTGTATTGCTATATCGTATTGCTAGAGATGTGTTTAAGATTTTAAGCTTGTAAATTATAAATTTTAAACTATGAACAATAACTGTATAATTTTAATATAAATATAAAATTATTGAATTTTATCGAGCATCTAATTTCAAGTATAAACCCACTCATACAGTGACAATTATTGAATGCCCACATGTAACATGCACTCCTAGTCCTACACATGATTTCTTTCTACTTTTTGGATTATAATTTGGGCAAACCAAAAATACGTACATTATTATATATCCACAATTATACGACCATGCTCTCATATTTCAATTTTACTTTTTTCATATCTAAGATAATCATTTCTGGAGTGAAGTGTCAATTCAAACCTCTCTTTTTTAAAGTGTTTATAAAAAGTCAGTGATTTCTACATCTTGACTTACCCCTCCATTTATGAACAATATATCAAACAAAAAGTTCATACATTTTTCTAATTCTTGAAAGTAGGGGCAGAGCTACAAGCATATCTACGAGTTTAGCCGAACCATATAGCTTTATCGTAGATCTTATATTTATATTTTAAAATTCATTTAATATATATTAATAATTTATTCAGAACTCAATAAACTTCTAAAATACAAATAACAATAACATTATGTCTCTTATAATGCATAAGTGGGATTTAGAGAGGCGATAAATGCAATTTTACCCCTATCTTGTGCATTGGTGAGCCATTATACTTTTAGAATATAGATGGATGATTTTTGTATCAAGGATGTTCAATAATTGATATATATCAAAATATTTATATTTAACCTATATATTCAAAAAAGTTCTTCGACAAAAGGTGTTCATCTGACCACCCTTGGATGAATGTAGCTCCGCCCCTGATCTTGTGAAGGTAGAGACTCTTTCCGATTGATTATCTACTCAAGTAAAACATATTAAAAGATAAAGTATGTAAAGTATATATAGTAGCAAAAAAGTCATGTTGAAAACAATGAAGAGAACAATAACAACAACAAACAATAAGATAATTAAAACAAATGAAACAATAGAAATACTAAAATTGAAGAATAAGATATTAAGAGAGTATAATAACAATACTAGAAAGATTACAGAAAATGTTCGACTCCTATTACTAACCTTCATATCTTTCTACGAAAATAGTTAAAGTGCGGACGAGCTAATCGGAATAGTACCATAGTCAATTTAAAAATCTCAGAAGAGATTGTAGAGTCAACAATGAGTAGTTACCATAAAATAAAATAAAATTGTAGTAGAAAAGATAGTAAAGCTAAAACGTGGGGACAGATAAAGACAAGGTGTATCACGCCACAAATAGCCTTTCACTGTCTCTCAATTGGTGGGACGCATGTTATCAAACCTGCTGTCACCATTCAAAATCTTTTACTTATAAATAAATAAATCAATTTGATCAAATTTTTTTATTTTTATTGCCACAAGTGAATTGTCAACTTCAATTTTAATGAGAAATAGATATGAATGTCCTTTTTCACTTGGAAATCTCATGCAAAATTCATGGCTTAGCTTGTCCAGCAAAGCTGAGAATGTTGTGTGATACCAGTTGTTTATTGCTTATCCAGCTAAGCAAGTTGAGGCAATATCAAACTATTTTTGTTCAGTAGAATCTCCAAATGAGCTGGCTAATGCACCTACTGTCTAATCAGATTCAAATAAAAAGTTGAAAAACTAGATCTATCAAGTTTATCTAAAGCTCCAAGCTTACCAAAGTACAGCCCGACCACAACGGTCTATTATACGCAACCTTACCTTGCATTTCTGACAGAGGTTGCTTCCAAGGCTTGAAGATAACAATATGCAATTTAGTGGTTAAAGTTGTAGCTATTACTATATCTTTTCGATTATCACTAATACTGAGCATCATCTAATCCCCAAAAGCAAGAACATGTTAAGTGCAAGAAAAGTCTTAACATTATTTTTCTGTATATAATTACATAGACCATGTGGAGACTGACCATGTCAGATCAAAGGGCAAATTCTTTCAGGTACAGACAGAGTTTCTACTTTACAGAAAGGTTACATAACAAACCAGGGGAATCTTCCTACTCATCGTCATATGAGACATGGAAACTGGTAGTACAACCACTTGCGTCAGGATCTTCTGCTCCGCAGCAATCATAAAACTTGGCAGCATAAGGAGGATCATCTGGTCCTAGTTCATAATACCTACAGAGAGGAAAAAAGGCAGCGACTTTCAACTAGTCAACCATCCTTGAGAAAATATCTTACATGATATTAATTTTAGAAATACCACTCCCAGCGAGTGAATAGATATGAATGAAAACCCATACGATATTTTTGGGAAGAAATCCGTCCAAGGATATACTAATACAAGAAAGTAAAGTTGTATAAATTTACAGGTTAACGGATAATGTTATCTTTCCAAAATATAAGTAACGCCATTCTTATATTTTCCTTTTCCTCAAATTATGATTTTCTTATTATTTCTGCAACTAATACTTAAAGTAAAACTGATCCTGGAGTATACCGCAGCCCAGGAGTTGATTATGAATCTTACAAGAGATGAAGGAAGCAGTAAGCCAACAGCAAGGTGGAGTGACTTTCATGGTGGACAAAATGTGGGAAGTGAGATTGAGATGGTTCAGGCATGTGAAGAGGATCACAAATGCACAAGAAGTTGTGAGAGACCGGCGGTGATAGGTCTACATAGAGGTAGATGAGGATGATTTGGGGAGAGGTGATTAGATGGGACATGGCACATCTCCAACTCACTGAGGATATCACCCTAGATAGAAGAGCATAGTGTTCGAGTATTCGGGTAGAAGCATAGTTGATTCATTGATCTGTATGGTGGACATTGCTTTGAACAGCTTAAAGAAGTGTAGAATTTCCTCATAATGCCCTTGCTGTTTTAAGCCAGACTAGCCAAAATTTCCTTGTGTCTCCCTAGACAAAGGAATGCCACTTTATCAGGTAAAACTTTCTTTCTAATAATAGGAGTTAGGAGTGTAAATGGCTAAGTTGCTCGTACTCGGGTGGGGGTGTTCAACACAGGTACGGATTCAGAGGTTGGATCCTTCATGATCTGACTTTTAAGATTCGGGGATACGGATCCATACATGGATACGGATGCAGGGATCTGCCTAAATATAACTAAAAAAATCTAAAAATAGAGCGATAAAACCTAAACTATGAGATATTACATAAAGAACTTGAGGAGAATCCTAGGAGGAGATTAAAGGAAAAGGAATGACATAGAACTTCCTATATAAAAAGTATTCAATTTTCTTCAATTTCACCTTAGCTTTGTATTGATTACAAAAAATTTTAAAACTGTCCATACTTTCCCCCATCGACTTTGGCAAAGTACCCGAAACCGGTTGACCAAATCGGACATGGATCCCACACCCACACCCATGTGGTGTTGACACGGGTGCGGCACCAAAAGTGAAGAGTCTACACCCAACTTAGACCATTTTGCCATTTGTTTGTCCTCTGTTTTGGTTTATAATACTAGTTTAATTACCACAAACTAAACATCTTTTTAAGGAACAACTTCTTTTTTACTTATATATAGTGAGAAAAAGTATATGATATTAGAGAAACCTTTTTCTATTGTTAGACGAAGTCTCCAGAGGGTCATTATGAGCTATTTTAAATGAGTTAGTTGAGTTGTCTCTAAATTGATCCAATTATTTATTTCCAATTCCACCTGCCCAAGTTTGGAGGATTGGACGGGCTACACAAATTTATATGAGAAATATTAACACTGTAAGAATAATGATGAGCTTATAAGCATCAATCAAGTTATATAGCAGCGCAGCAGCCCAGTAGATCCAGATATTTACAGATGTCCTCATTTCTTATAAGAAAATATCAGTCGGATCTCTCAGTGAAACTGGTCCAAGTGCTCCACTGAAAGAGAACACCAACTTAGAGCTGCATCATTAGAGGAAAAGCACCTTTTCACACACAAAATCATGTATGCACATCTATTTTTTCTTGGTCAGTCGGGTGGAATTTCTCAATAGGAAGTGAGGTGCAAAGTGCCAAATAATAACAAGCAATGATGTGAAAAGAAATTAAATTCAAATATATCAGACTAGCATTTCTTTTTTGTCTTTGTACTTCACTGATGTAACACCCAGACTAATTATGATCCAGAATGAATCTATGTGGGCTTAAGATAAGTTGCTGTGGGGCTTGTTCTTCTTGTACCTAGCGGATGCAGCGTCAAGTAATTAGCAGGGAAACTCATGTCACAATAGTCGTGGCTATGGACTTGCAGTTTCCAATCTACAAGTGATACATGGGTGCTCAAGTTTCTAAAACAAACAAAAGGATCTTACTACCTGAACATAACGGGAAAATCTGCAGCGGAAGATGTGAACCTACATCTTGATTGAAGCATTCATATGTAAACAACCGTTCTCAACCCAACTAGCTAACAACAGTTACAAGTCTATGCACATCAGTGGGGAATTAAAACCCAGCATATTTTGGAAATAAACTGTATACAATTTTATTTTAAAACTGAGCATAAAAATCAAATAATTAGGTTATTAGAGTCGTCCCTACTTTCCCAGGTCTAATAAATGTGAAAATCTTGAAATCTAAGTTGCAATAACCTTCTCAGGAATGAAATTTATAATGTGCAGTCTTGTTCTAGACTATGTTACCTGCAATCATATAAACCAGTGGACATACAAGAAGCAGCAAACTAGTATGGAACTGCCATCCTATGGTGTACAGATGAGTCCTTCCCTAGCAATGTATACGAGTGTTTGGAGGAAACTTTGCAGTAGTCAAAACTTAATGAGATGAAGAGATTGCTTTAACATGAGTTGATTGGTAGGGGTAGCAGCCATTAAGAAGATAAAATGGGCGGATAGAGGCCACTAAGAAGATTAAAATT